>WNWK01020158.1:0-36368 GCA_009830355.1 Cherax destructor | reverse complement strand
TGGTCATTTTACGGGACAATCAAGCTGTTCTGATTGTCGGGTTTTTAGAGCAGATACTTTAGAAAGTTCAGTCGTACACTGGTTGAGTCGAGTCTTAGAGTTACCGGAGCACACTCATACAAAATTTATTCTTATTTGTATATTTTTTGTAATTACTGACATTGTACCTGATGGTACTTCTAGTCATTTTTTTTGTGCCTGCCAGACTTATTGAAAGACAATATATATAGGTGGAGAGTGAGGTGTGAGTGACGCATGGTGACCTGAAGAATGCCATGTTGGGATGAGGACGGGTAGACATGTGTCTCCTGAGTTGTTGGGTAGATGGTGCTTTGCCTGGTTGAGTATCGTGTGCTTTCCAAGGATGCGTTCTATTGTGTCAGTGATGGCCATTAGAGAGACTTTAGTCGTCGTCAGCGTCTAAAGTCTGGTTCGGTGAGAACGAGTTGTGCCTCATCCCATCCTTCGATGTCACAGCCCTCTTTACCAACGTTCCTACTGATGCTGCAGTAAACATTCTGAGACAGAGGCTCGCTGAAAACCACGACCTCCCTTTACCTCTTCTAGATTTCATCAGCCTAGTGAATCTGTGTTAATTACAACTTCAAGTATCAGGACAACTGTTGCAAACAGAGCTTTGGGATGACAATGGGCAGCCTGCTCAGTGCTGTGCTTGCCAATCTGTAAATGGAAAACCTGAGAGAGAAATTCAGCACCCTCATTCCCAACACCGTTACCTAGCTAAGATACGTTGATGATATATTGGTTTTCTATCCGAGACGTCTGAATATCCAGGCCCTACTCAACAAGATCAATGCAGCCGAGCCATCTAGAGTTTACGCTTGAACTCGAAAAGGATGGCTAACTTCCTTTCCTCGACGTCCTCCTGTGCAGATCTCCCGACAGTGACAAACTTTCTTCAAAGTGTATAGGAAACCTACTAACAAGGACGATCTTATACACTTCTATTCACACAGACATCCTCATTAAAAGAGGAGTCCTCATTAGATAATTCTTGTTCTTATCTCCAGCCCTTGTTTTCTTGAATGTATTTACATAACACAAGCCTTTACACGTCTTCAATTTCCATCTTTCTTCATCCGAGATTGCAGACTCAAGGCACAAGCTATCCTCAACAAACCGCCCATGGAACAGCCTTCTAAGCAGTTTATAGTGCTCCCATGTGGTGATGTTACCACGAATACTCACCCGGCACTTGCTAAGAGTAACATCATCATTTCCACCATAAACACATGATGTATCAAAGACCTTACTAGGAAACTCGGCAACACACCTCTAACTTCCACAGCAGGCGTCTACACCATTCCCTGTGGATTCTGTCCAAAGAAATATGTAGGGGAAACAGGTAGAGATCTTGCAGTCTGCCTGAACGAGCATCGAAGTGCCTGTAACAGACGATTTAAGGTACGCCTGTGTCCTCCACAGAGACTCCACTGGGCATTTGATGAACTGTGATGAGGTACAACTCTTTCTCACTGAACCAGACCTTAGATGCCGACAGTGTCTAGAAGCCTCGCTAATCGCCGTCACCGACACAATAGAACGCAACACTGGAAACCCCAAAATTTCTAAAACATTAGCATGCATGATACTCACCCAGGCAAAGCACCATCTACCCAGCATTTCAGGAGTCACATTATCTCATCGTCTACCCATCCTCATCCCAACACAGCACTCAGGACGATAGTCACCACACGCTCTGCTGACCTTGCTGTGTGCAGTCACAGTAGCTATTATCATCACAGTCTCCCTATAATCCCCGTTGGGGAGGGGAACCTCTACTTGTCTCCAAGCGAATCTACACTTCCACGATGTCTCATCGTGTGAAGATCAAACCTAAAAGCTCTATCATCAACGATGCCACAAAGTTTGTACTTCCGTCAGCTCTGAAAAGCTACCTGTAGGTCAAGTTCTTGGGCATTGCTTCATTGAAGGAATCCTTCCTCGTTACCTTCACTGATGACGAGGAAGCCGAGAAAGTCTACTCACCAAGTGCGATTAAGACCCTTGATGAACATGGCTGTTATCTCTACCTCTCCTTGAAAGCAAAAAGATCTGTATTCTTTAAATGTTTAGACAGGATTATCACAGGGCCTGTCCGCTGCTGAACTCAAGTCTTCAATTAAAGAGAAAACGACTGGGCCACTATCGAAAGCATCACAAAGATTCCATAGCCCTATCAAACGGCCTGGCTATCTCCTATTACGTACTTTATTAATCCACGACAGATCAAGCCAGAACATTTAAAACACACATCTTCATGCTGGCACTGCTACTCATACAACCACTCCTCCACTGACTGCCGCATCAAGAACAAAGATCTGCTTCTCTTGTGGGAACGACTGCCATGATTTTCAAACCTGTACATCTACTACTACACCTACATGCATCAACTGCAAGAGCGATGATCATACACTTGCAGTAAAATGCCCTGTCCGAAAAAAAAAAGTTATCCAAGAAGACCTCAAGAAGACTGCCCCAACTTATGCTGATTTAACTAAGCTACAAATAAACACTACTAAAATCCTACAAGCCACTCCACTACCTCCACCACCACCACCACCACCACCACCACCTTCCCTCCACTACCCGATGGCGTTCCTACACAAATCTAGTATTGTATGATGTTTGCCCACATGCAAAATGTAGTTGATCCCGGTTCCTTTAAGACTATTAACAAATAATGAATAATCTATCAAACTTCATCTTCCCAGACTGTCCTTCCTCAGAAGCTATTTTGAAGTTTACCCCAAAAATCGCCAGCATCATAAGACACTAATTACCCCCACCAATGAGAAGCCACCACCATCTATATTGCTGACAAATCAGAGACCTCACCTCACCCAGAAGCACCTTCTATCACTCCCACTACAACGGACCAATCAACAACCTCGTCTCTCCCACTAGCCGCCAAGAGACCAGAAACACAAACATCTGATGAAGATTGTATGGAGGCCGAAATCGAAACAGAACGGCCAACTAAACACACGAGTTTTACCGATACATCTTTCTTTACACCTGATCAAGAAAGCGGTGAAATAAATTTAGACAAGCTATACTTTAGACTTCAAAATCGAACGATCAAGTATACCTACGACCAAGTCAACTCCTGGACACATGAAGGACTGATGGAAAGGATTCAAGAAGCACAAGATAATCCAAGATTCAGGTTAACTACGATTATTATTAACAATGCCCAAAAATCTTTCAAAAAACTATGCAATGGAATCTTCATTGATGATATAAGAAGCTTTGTAACTGCATAAATTCCACCAACATATTAATCGACAAGCCACCTTAAGCTGCTGCTGCCCCTCCTCCGCCCTCCTGCCGACCTCTATCCACCAATCACCTTCTAGATCATCGTATACTCAATTCTAAGCTCAGCGACATGAGCCCCAACATCTGACGCCTAACCAGTAAAGATTTCATCACCGTCAGCCGGTGAGCATTGCTTTCACTCTGCTCTTTCTACACTGCCCCACAATGCTAGGCTGCTGGGTTTAGCCATGGTCCTGTCATCTACAACTTAAGGTCTTCCTCTCCAGCACTAGTCTTCCCCTATCCCCACTTATCTCACCCACTAGTTTTGGGTCTTACCTGCGAGTCTTAAGCTGCTGCTGCATCCCAACATGGCATTCTTCAGGTCACCACGAGTCACTCGCACCTCAATCTCCGCCTATATATAGTCTTTCAATCTCCATATGTCTCAAGGCAAAGACTGCAAGCAACACACCAACTTGGCAGTTCCTCATACAGCATGTAGGACCGCTGCCATCCCAGCTGGACCTCGGTTCTTGCGGCAAGTACGATGTCAGGAGCTTCATGGCAGAACCAGTTCGCTGTTTCAAGTGCCAGCGTTTATGGACATCTGGGTGCACTTGTCCGAACAGAGTAATCTGCGGTGTCTGCAGCCAGCCCCACTAGAAATTTGTCCTTGGACTGCCTCCTTGTAAGCTCCTCTTGGCAAGCACTGTTGACACCGACACTCTTAGATTACTCCTCTCAGGCTCACAAGTGGCTTATGGGACAGATTTCCAAATAACTGCAGCTACAAGAATTTCCCACCTACATGCACGACTAAAAAGGGGGTGAACTTACTTGAGGGAGAAGAAATGTCTTTCGGTCCTCCAACCTTCCTAAGCCCCAGTCTCTCTGGACTCTTCCCTTGAAAGACACGTGCAGGGAAGACTTAATTCTGCAAGATTCAAGTGGTATTAGTGTCCTGCCTTAAACTCAGAATCTCCCAACTCTAGGGTATATCCTCTAAGCAGTAAGGGACACTAGCTTCCAGACTTTTACTTGCTGGTACCTGCTAATAAGAGTCCGACTGCATGAGACCCACAACAAAACCCACCCACATTTCCCCCAGAAAACTGGCCAGATACCAAGAGAAAGAAAGGTATGGTCCTACTGTAGTGGGTCTGGATGGAGGAAGATATCCACAGTGCTTCGAGATGTCTCCTCCAAGTCCCCAGGACAGATGTTGGGAGTTACGTTGGGAACACTGCGGTGTTTGCAGCACTTGTTCAATCGTTGATGTCTGGTCTGAGAAGAAGGAACTAGCATCTCTCCTGCCTAGTTAAAGTGTGGGACTGCCAGTTCTCCTTAGCTAACATAACCTAATGTTTGCCTATTGAAGGCTAAAACCTACTTATATTAAGGTCATAGGGCTACAATATTATCTAAAATTACCTCAATAATCCTAATTAGTCACTACCTGTACTAACCTACCTAGACCTTCCTAGGAGAGTAAATCTATCAATTAATATGTGCAATATCCTTACCTTCGCCAACTAACGAGTGTTTGTTTGGGTGGGTGTGTGGGTTCATAAACTCAGAGTACCTACCAGTGGTAGGTTAAGGTTTCATACGGCTCACTTACCCTGTGGAACTTGAGCAACCCGATAAGTTTCCACATCCTCCCGCCAGCGAAGGTAGAAGTTAAGTCTACATCAAGTTCACCTTCCGCAAGCCCTTACAGTGGGTCCTGGACACGAGTGCCGTCCGGTCACTCTCGTCGAGCAGACTCTGGTCTGACTCAGACTGTCCAGTTTCTGCCATGTGGACCTCTGGGGGTGCAAACTTGTTGGTTCCGGTGGTCTTAACACCCTTTCCTTTAACTTTAATGTCTTTCGCATGTCTAGCCTTGTCTGAGCAGCTTCATACTTTCCCACCCAGTGGCCCATATGCCCTGGTAGCCTTTCTTCCCACTGATATATCTTCCTCTTTAGGTACCCCAGTAAAGCGTTTCGCCAAGGTGGCTGAGTGTTCGTCCCTCCCTAATTGGTTCGGCTTACCTGGTGGTTCATAGTGTACACTAATACTCATTATCACTACTTCCCCAGCTATCGGTGTGTCAGCTTCCCCCCTCTCTGCGTTGCAGGGAATTCATGTGGAATCCTGCCACAGATGTTATATCCTACTGGGGATCTGTATAAACCAATTCCTTCCATAATAGTCTGTCGTGTAGACAGGAAGTCATCTAGATAGTTGGCTCCCACCAGGATACCTACATTTCTGACTGTCAGTGGTAATGCCCTGGTCTGCCAGCTTCACACCAAGGTCTTTCAATCGTTTGGCTGCTGCAGCAAGACCTCAGTCCGTAATTCCCGCTAGGTAATGTCTTTACTACCAAGGCTGTAATATCTCTGCGATGTTCACCCAATTTAACAGTGACATCCACAACATCGAAAGACTTGGGCGGGCCCTGACTTATAGCACCTCCCAATGTCGCACTAACTTTGTCAGTGGCCTTCAACTTTAACTTAGCCACCAACTTCTCTGTTATCATGGACTCTTGTGCTCCCGAGTCAAAGAATAATCAGGTTGTTTCGGATATGTTCCCATTCACAACCCCTGCCATGATTGTAGGTAGGGCAGCACCTCTGTGATTCTCACTCAGATTAGAGACTTTGCCCACAATAATCAAACTCAGGCTCGGACTCTCTTTCTATCTCTACCGGAGAAACGTCCCTACTAGTCTGGGGTTCCCTTAAATTATTGGGACATAGTGCAGTTTGGTGCTTACCTTTCCGGCAGTCATAGCACTCCCAAAGATGTGACTGGCAATTTTCTGCCTCATGTCCCTCACAGCACCTTAAGCATAGCTGCAACTCCTTTAGTCTCCGCTGCCTACTGCTCAGTGTTGTATACCAAGAGCAACTCGTGCTAGTGTGTTCGCCTTCGCAGAACACGCATATTATAAAAACTTGTCTTGGGACTGCCTCCTTGTAAGCTGCACTCTGGACAAGCGCTGTTGACACCGACACTCTGAGACGCTTCTCTCAGACTTACAAGTGGCTATAGGACAAATTTCTATACTACTGCAGCTACAATAGTTCCCCACCAACATGCACTACTGGAAAAGGGGGAGGACTTACTTGATGGAGATAAATATGGCACACTGTCTTCCAAACTCCCTAAGCCTAACCCCTACAAACACCATGTACAGGGAAGAACCTTAATCTGCAAAATTTAAGTGGTATTAGTGTCCTGCCTGCACCTCAGAGTCCCTGGTTTCAAAGGATATCCCCTAAGCTATATATGCAGTAAGTGACACTAGCTTCTAGACTAATACTTAAGGAGGATTGCCTACAATTATTACCTTATAGTGGGCATTCGCCCGCTTATAACCCATCTAGGTAATCACTTGCTTGGGCGTTGGTATCTGGAATTTTACTTGCAAGATTTGATCATATGGTTGAGAAGAAGTCATTTATCTTGTTTACTGTATCAATAGGCTGTAGTGGTGTTTCGTTTGGTTTAGTTAGGACAATATCCCTAGTTTTTTTCAGTTTGTGAGTGCCCAGAATCTGTGAGTGTTTTCCAGGTCTTTTTTATATCTCCTCTTGTTTCAGTGAATCTGCTGGAGTAGTACAATTGTTTGGCTTTTTTCTATTAGTTTGGTGAGAACTGATGAATAGTTTTTAATAAACTCATTATGTATGAATCCCCGTCTATATTGCTTTTCATATTGATGTTTCTTGTTAATGGATTTGAGTAAGCTGTTAGTTAGCTATGGGCAACCTAGCCATTTATTCGTAATCTGTTTCATTTTTATAGGAAAATGTTTGTTATATAGTCTATGTAATTTATTAAGAAAATTGTCTGTCCAATCATCGATACCCTTTTCGTTGGAGAATTCTATAGCCCAGGCAACCGTCTCTAGCTCTGCTGTGAAGTTATTTATTGATGCCTGGTCATGGAGTCTAAATGAAACTTTGGTGTATTCAAGAGGTGGTTTACTAATGTTTGTTAAGAGGAAGGTGGGGTAGTGGTCTGTAGTGCTGTCTGTTATTATCCCTGAATTAAGGGGGGGGCTAACATATTGGTCCATATATGGTCGATTACGGTTGCACTCATCTCAGTAAGCCTGGTTGGTTTAGTTATTGTTCGTATGAGAAATGTGTTGTTCATATTGTTGATGAAATCAGTTACTGGCTGGTCATCTGGTAGGCCAAGGTTGATGTTGAAGTCTCCAGCTAAGATAAGGTGGTGTTTGTTCAATTGGTTGTTTGTTATTAGCGTTTTTAGTTGATCACTAAAATTTGGGATGTTTGTATGAGGTATCTGGTAAATAGCCCCAATTGTTATGGGAGTCTTTAGGATTTGTGCAGTAAAATTAGCAAAAATATATTCTCCATATTCATCACTATAGCAAGTGGTGTCACAACAGGATATTTCATTAGAGTAATAGATTGCAATACCTCCCCAACTTGGTGTGGTCTGCAGTTGTGTATTGCTGTGTATCCTGGTTTGCTAGTTGATATCTATTGTATCCTGCTTAAGCCAGGTTTCAGTAAGAACAATACATGTGAAGGTTATCTTTAGGGAATCAAGGAGTGCCAGGAGGTCATCATAGTGTTTGCTTAAGGATCGGACATTGTAGTTAAGAACTGTTATACTTTTTGCAGTATTTAGGACAGTGTTTGCTTTTAAATTTTGATTGGGTGTTAGATTATAAAGGTTTAGATCAGGGTCGACGTGATCATTCATCATTTAGGTTAAATAGTAATTTTGTTATGTATAGTGTGGTGAATTCTAGTACTGATATCTGTAGTAAGGCGATGTTTGGACAAGTATATAGCTAATGCACATTGATCAAATAGAGTATAGTAACAAATAAACATAATGGAATTGGTATTGACTATGTATTAAGCTAGAATGAAATAAAAATTTAGATATAATCTACTAAGATAAAATTACAAAATAAGGTAGCACCAATAAGTTTGGTATTGGTTATGTATTAAGCTAGAATGAAATTAATTAAAACAAAATATTAACTAAGATACAATTATAAAATAAAGTAGCACCAGACTGTCACTTGTAATTGCACTAAGGAATAGTTGATATATATATATATATATATATATATATATATATATATATATATATATATATATATATATATATATATATATATATATATATATATAAGGTATAATACAGGTTTATATAAAAGTATAATAAAAAAAATAAAAGGGCAAAGAATTGGGTGTAAGTGATTTTGATAGTAAGATGGTATACAATAGATATTAAAAAAAAAGTAAAATGGAATATTTGCCACAGGTTATTAAAAAGTATTATTAAGATAGGGCAATGATGTGGTAAATTACAAATATATAATAAAGTATTTGAAATAAGAAAGATTTGTTAATATAAAAAAAATTTAGACTATGAGGTAGTTGTAGCTGAATATTTGACAATAGTAGGTTAATAAAAATAAAAGTATAAAATAAGATTGAGCAATAAAGTATAAAATAAAAATGAGGGCAACAATAATTTTAAGATAAAATTGGGCAATAAAGCTTGAATATTTGGCAATAGGTTTAGAAAAATAAAAGTATAAGACTTGGACTTGGAATGACCGAAGCATCGGTGAGATGGGAAGGAAGGGAAAAATGGAAATACTGGAAAAGGATGGGATGGTGGAGGAGAGGATGGGAGGAAAGATCAGTGGCCCAATCACTGTGGAGCAAGTGGTACTGATGTACTGCAGGCGATGATGCAGAGGGGTGGTGGACAGTGGTACATGGCTCCCAGGAGCGAGGAGGGCGGCAGAGCAACCAGGAAAGGTCGAGAAGGCAGCCACAGGAGCACTGTACAGTGATGTGTTGACGAGGAGATTACTCAAGCATTGTTCCATTTTCGAGTGAGTTGAACTGCGTTCTTGAAAGGTAATGCATTCGATATGGATGGCCGGGGTGCCGAAGTGGATGAGTGAGGCTGTAGAGGATTGATTCAATGTTGACACGTTTTGTGGTAGTGCAGACGAACTTGGCAGTCTTGTCTTGGAGTCGTTGAAGTTCAGGGGCTAACACTGTGCCGTTAAACTGGCGAGTGGTGTAGAACTTGACCCCATCCTTCACGATGGGAGAGTTAGGGGAGAGTGGTGTAGCAGCAGAGGTGGGAGAAGGCGTGGTCGGTGATTGGTTCTTGGCAGTAGCAGTTGGAGGCTTCTCATTGGTGGGAGGTGGTTGTCTCTCGACAGGCAGGGAAGCAGCTGAATGGTTCGTGGTAGTGGTGGCGTTGCGAGGTGGTGGTGAACTCTCATTGGTGGAGACTGTAGTAGAGCAAGTGTCGTCTTCAAGCAGCAATTCTTGCAAGTCATCTGGTGCAGCGAAGCTGACGACTTTTGGAATCATTTTAAAAAATATCAGCTGAAGGAGGACTAACTGGGAAGTTGAATGATGACACATTGTTGAGGGCAAGAAGTTCGTTTATAGATGTGTTGAAGGATCCTGGTTGAGCTGCATTTTGCATGTGAGCAAACATCATGCAATAGTAAATTTTCTTGGAGACATCATCAGGTAGAGGAGAGGAGGGTGGTGGAGGCTGCTGAGTGGCTTGCAGGATCTTGGTGGTTGTAGTGGTTGCAGCATAAGTTGGAGAGTTGCCTTGTGTTTTTTAAGGTCTTCCTTTAATTTCTTGGAAAGGATCTCCTTACGAACAGGACATTTGGCTGCCAGAGTATGGTGATCACTCTTACAGTTGATGCAGGTAGGAGCAGCAGTAGAGGCGCAGGAGCGAAAGTCGTGACCTTCAGACCCACAGGTGGAACATATCTTCTTGTTCTTCACATGACATTCGTTCGTAGAGTGACTAAGAAACAAGTCCAGCAGGGTGAGATTTGTTTGAATCGTTCAGGTTCAATCTGATTAGGGTTGATGTAGCAGTAGGAGACAGCCAGACCATCTGAGAGAGCTCTGGTAGCCAAGTTCACGTCTATAAACGTGATTTTTAGCATTGATGAAGCATTGGGGATCTTTATTACACCTAATTCAACCCAATCATTCAGATCTTCAATCGATTGCTTGATTTCATCAGTAGACATGGAGGTGATGAGTTTATCAAGTCGATTCATAAACACAGATCGTTTTGCTCTCATAAATGGTGATGGTGAGAGAGCAAAGCCTTGATTATCAAGGGTTTTGATAGCAGGTGGTGAAAGGACTTTCTGCTTCCTCATCATTAATGAATGTGACAATAAAGGTGTCGTGAAGACTTGCAATACCCGAGAATTTCAACTGCAAACTGCTTTTAAGGGCAGTTGCAAGGGCAAGCTTAGAAGCATCAGTGGTTGAAGAGTTCTTAGCCTTGATCTTCACTCGGTGAACCATCAGGTATAGGTTCCCCTCCCCAACTGGGATCGTAGGGAGACTGGGAGAGTCAGAGCTGCTATGACTTGCCTGGGCAAGTGTCGGAAGCAGTCTCGTGTATCGTGTGTGTCGATCACAGCTTCTGTGTGTCAGGTTTCTCTGTGTCGAATACAGCATATGTGCTAGGAAGCAGCTTATATACCATAGGCAGGAGAGGTGCAGAAGTCGTAGGTGGTGTCACATTTGTCCAATGTGGACAAATGTGTTAAACAGTGTTTCTAACAATAAACAAGGCAACTTCACCATCTCTGAAGTCTTAGCAAGAACCCTCTGAAAACAGTAACCCTACCATCACCTAGTTCTCCTGCTAATACTACAAGACATCGCAGATTGGAGCACTCAACAGGCCTTCTATTCCCAAACCCCCAACAGAAATATTTGTCTAACCTATTTTTATACTACCCAAGTAATTGCTTTTTTCAGCTTTTACTCATGTGCAAGTTGATTGTTCTACCTTATTATATTACTACTACAACTTATATCACTACAACTTCTACCACCACTAGTATTACACCTCACTGAGCCTATATAAACCCTCTGTGTCCATGTATTGTTTGTAACTGCTTGACAAAGCTCCTGGAGAGCGAAACGTTGCCACAATAAAATGTCATATCAGTTGCATTTGTGTAGTTTTACTTAACATATTGTTGGTTTTTCTACCATTTTTATACCTATACAAAATGTATAAATAATGACATTACATTCTTAACCCGACATAGGCACTACAATTGAGACTTTTACATTTCCAAAAATTCTTGCTACATGTCATTACATTATGTGAATTAAAAATTCTCCATATCCAGGAGTCATATTCGAAAAATTATCTTGCTATATCCTCAACTGTCATAGAAAAGCCACCTCTATACTTGAACTTTACCTGGAGAAAGTTCCAGGGGTCAACGCCCCTGCGGCCCAGTCTGTGACCAGGCCTCATGTTGGATCAGAGCCTGATCAACCAGGCTGTTACTGCTGGCCACACGCAGTCTAACGTACGAACCACAGCCTGGCTGGTCAGGTACCGACTTTAGGTGCCTGTCCAGTGCCTGCTTGAAGACAGCCATGGGTCTATTGGTAATCCCCCTTATGTATGATGGGAGGCAGTTGAACAGTCTTGGGCCACTAACACTTATTGTGTTGTGTCTCAACGTGCTAGTGGCACCCCTGCTTTTCATTGGAGAGATGTTACATCGTCTGCAGAGTCTTTTGCTGGTGGAGGATGGTGATCCACTCGCGCAGATATCTAGGAGTAATGTGCATAAACGTTGAACTACGAACCGAGGTTTTAGTACAGTTGGCACAACAGTTCAGAAGAAACACACTCAGGACGCTCGACCTGGTTCAGCCAATAAACTGCTTGCAGGACCCAGTTAGGTGAAATAATCCACACTTAATGCTTTGTGTGGGTGGATGCACGTGGTCAAGGCGTCTGCCTTGGCGTGGGTGGTGGGGGTGATGGTTGGTAGGGTTAGCCCACACTGTTTCCCGTGCGCCTGTGGCTTACGCCTTACATGAACTTAACCTAGGTGGCTTGAAAACCAGGAATACCACGGAGTGTTATTGTACACAGAACAGCAATACACTGGAGTACAAGGTGGTATAAATGCTTGGACTCACGTGGCTTACTTCTCAGACAGCAGAGTGGCTTGCTGGCTTAGTAGAATATTTTCACACAGATTGACTGGCTTGGAATCTTGTGACAAACTACACAGCAAGGTAGAAGCTGGCTTAAGCCTAGGCTGACGTAGCTGGTGGTGGCTTTACTGGCTTGAATGGGACTCTCCTCACTGCTTACTCGTCAGAATTTGCAAAACCCGGGTCAACCCCTCGTAGGTTTCAGCAAAATTAACAAGTAAGGCACTTAGCTGACCAGGAGATACTTTAGATATATAGACTTCTTTGATGTAGGAGCTGGTAACGTGGTCGGTCTGGAGGCTGTTTGCTTGCTTGAAGTCTATCTCTCTATAACATCGTAATCGATAAAAATTACGGCACACCGCTGCCACCACTTGTCGTGTGGGTCTTGGGAGAGATATATAGGAGGTCAAAGATACTCCTTGTTGGATGGTTACGGTATATTTACAGTAAGTGAAAGAGAGTCCAGCCACCCGTCTGTCTCGCTTGTAGGTATAACGTTAGTGAGGCAGTCTGCCTATGATAGGCTGTGCACATGCGCTGAGCCTCTGACGTCAGCGGGTACCGTGACGTCACACGCAAAGGGACCAGCTTTATAAAGATACACTAAACAAGTGTATATATGATACTGACACGACAGAGTGACTCTCGTGTGCAAATTTGGTACTAATCCCTATAGGATTATCCAAGTGTATATAATAATGTATCTGTCCCGCCTGTGTTCCAGGGACTAAAGGTTTAGGAACTTCATGCGTTAACAGTAATTGAGGTGGTTTATTGCATTTGTGTGTGCCTTGAAGGTTCTCTGTACATTTTCTAGGTCAGCAATTTCACCTGCCTTGAAAGGTGCAGTTAGTGTGCAGCAATATTCCAGCCTAGATAGAACAAGTGACCTAAAAAGTGTCAACATGGGCTTGGCATCCCTGGTTTTGAAGGTTCTCATTATCCATCCTGTCATTTTTCTGGCAGATGAGATTACTACAGTGTTATAGTCCTTGAAGGTGAGATTCTCTGTCATGATCACTCCCAGGTCTTTGACATTAGTTTTTCGCTCTATTGTGTGACTGGAATTTGTTTTATACTCCGATGAGATTTTAATTTTCTCACGTTTTCCATATCTGAGTAATTGAAATTTCTGATCATTGAAATTCATATTGTTTTCTGCAGCCCATTTAAAGATTTGGTTGATGTCTGCTTGGAGGCTTGCAGTGTCTTCAATGGTGGACACTGTCATACGATATAAGGATTAGGAACAGGATGGGAGCGAGTACTGTGCCTTGTGAAACAGAACTTTTCACCGTAGCCGCCTCAGACTTTACTCTGTTGACTACTACTTTGTGTTCTACTTGTTAGGAAATTATAGATCCATCTACCAACTTTTCCTGTTATTCCTTTATCACGCATTTTGTGTGCTATCACACCATGGTCACACTTGTCAAAGGCTTTTGCAAAGTCTGTGTATATAACATCTGCATTCTGTTTGTCTTCTAGAGCATCCAGGACCTTGTAGTGGTCCAGTAGTTTGGGACAGTCAGGAGCGACCTTCTCTAAACCCATGCTGCCCTGGGTTGTGTAATTGATGGTTATCTAGATGAGTGGTGATCTTGCTTCTTAGACTCATTTCAAAGATTTTTATGATGTGGGACGTTAGCTCTATTGGTCTGTAGTTCTTTGCTATTGCTTTACTGCTGCCTTTGTGGAGTGGGGCTATGTCTGTTGTTTTTAGCAACTGCGAAACGACCCCAGTGTCCATGCTCTCCCTCTATAGGATGTTAAAAGCACGTGATAGGGCTTCTTGCAGTTCTTGATGAACACAGAGTTCCATGAGTCTGGGCCTGGAGCGGAGTGCATTGGCATGTCATTTATCGCCTTTTCGAAGTCATGTGGCTTCAGGGTAATGTGGCAAAAAATTCATTTAGGTCTTCAACTTTCAGTCTGGTTAGTGGCTTGCTAAAAACCGAGTCATACTGGGACTTTAGTAACTCACTCATTTCCTTGCTGTCATCTGTGTAGGACCCATCTCGTTTTAGTAGGGGCCCAATACTGGATGATGTTATCGACTTTGTTTTGGCATAAGAAAAGAAATACTTTGGGTTTCTTTCAATTTTATTTATGGCTTTTAGTTCTTCCCGCATTTCTTGAATCCTGTAAGATTCCTTTAGTTTTAATTCGATGTTTCCTATTTCTCTGACCGGTTGCTCCCTACGTATTTCAGATATATTGGCCTCTCGTAGCCTCTGTTATTCTTTGCCTTCGCCTGTATAGGGAGCACCTCTCTCTTTCTAGTTTACATCTTCTCCTTTTCCTTAATGGAATTTGCCTTGAGTTAATTTGTTCTAGACATAGGTTAGGATCCGTGATGCTTAGGCTATCTTCCCAGTTTATATCATTTAGCACTTGGTTTACTTGGTCCCACCTTATGTTTTGTTATTGAAGTTGAAATTGGAGAAGGCTCCTCGCGACTGATCACATTTTGTTGATCTGGGGCCCCTCATACATGTCTGGACCTCTATTATGTTGTGATCTGAGTATATTGTTTTTGATATGATATTTCGTATGAGATCATCATTGTTAGTGAAGATGAGGTCCAGCGTATTCTCCGATCATGTAGGCTCTATTATTTGCTGGTTTAAGGTGAATTTGGTGCAGATATTTAAACGTGTGTGTGTGTGTGTGTATGTGTGTGTACGAGTTTTCATCTGAACTGCCTCCTGGTGTTATCTCTGCTACCACATTATTTGCAATATTCCTCCATTTTAGGTGTCTTAGGTTGAAGTCCCCCAGGAGCAAGATGTTGGGGCAGGAGCTGGAAGGTTTTCCAGACAGTGGTCAATTTTCAGCTGTAACTGGAATTGTTGGGACGTTGCATCCGAGGCTTGTATACAACCACGATGACCAGGTTTTAATTCTCGATCTTTACTGCTAAAACTTCAACTACGTCATTTGAGGCATTTAGTAGTTCTGAGCATATAAGTGACTCTGTAATATATAGGCCAACTGCCCTCTTTGCCTGTTCACTCTGTTACATCTGTATAGGTTATAGCCAGGGATCCATATTTCATTGTCCAAGTGTAATTATTTTGCCTTACTTCTTTGATCTAGTGCAGTAGAATGGTAGCGTAGGTGAAGAGATACGGCCGTGGACTAGATGTGGGTTTAATTTCGAAAAGGTGATTGTATACGGATGCAGAGCGTGAGAGGGGACCGGGAGCCAGCTAGGGTAGAACCTGCTTCAATCAGGTAGGCTGAGGAAGTGAGGGCGTCACAGAGTGGCGTCCCACTGACTTGGGTAGGCCTACAGATGGCAGCACCGTAGTGCCGCGTAATTTGAAAGGGACTAAGTATAGGCTGCTTACATCCGCTCATCCTCCTACCGTGTGTCGTCTCGACACGACAATACTGGCAGGCACGAAGGTGTAAACGAGCCAACATGCTATAGTTACCCAGGGGAAACTGGCTTCTGGTCACTTGACATAACCAGTAAGGTTATTGCAGGAGCAGGCCTCAAAAACTCTCCTGTTTCGAGGAGTCAGGGGAGAGAAAGTCGGCTTCCCCGTACAGCCGGATGGAGGACAGACCAAGGTGATGTCGGCACTGGAACTAGAGTCTTCTATATACAGGTCGTGTGCAGGGCTAGGGCATCAAACTTGACTGCACATCCTTGACCGCTGTACCATCCTCACATCTGCAAACAATGACTGACAGTAGCATTTCCTAAGATTTGACATTTGACTCAAAAGAGCGGCTCTGCCCAGGTTTTACGAGACACACTGGGTGCACATACTTAAAATAAAATTATTTCCATGGAATTCATTATACTACGGGTACCCTTCTAGACTAAATTTTTCATATTTACATGGTGTTGTCCACCCTGATTCCGTTGTTTACTAACTATACAATGTATGTGCATTAATCCCCATTTCTGCAAGCAATCAATTAGCGTAGCTAGCGTAGGAGTCGCACAAGTCAGTAGGTATGTCAATGTCACATAAATGTATTGCTGTCCTAGGTCTCAGGCCATAAGTATGGAGCCGTATGGTAGCGGGTGAAGAATTAAGACAGGTTGTCACTAGTTTGAGTCTGATTGTGGCTTTGCAACGCACGTGATTCAAGCTCTGCTTCGGCTTGCACATGATCAATATACTTCAAGTGGTCAAGGTGAGCTTCTCTGATAGTTCCGGTAGCAATCTCCCTTACCTCGAACTTATTGTCGCGGAGCTGTCGTAGGACACGGTAAGGACCAACAAACTTGGGGACAAGTTTATGCATACCAGGGGTCTGCGTTGGGTTGAGCAACATAACTTTGCATCCTGGTTCCACCTTACTTGCCTTAGCATGGGCGTTGCGATCAGACATGATCTTATCTGTGGCTTTTATTAGGTTCTCACGTACTCACTGGAAGACAAGCTGTGTTGTCTGCATCTTAACTATACTGGTGTTATCGGTGTCATAAGTTGGACTAGGCGGAGCAAACAAGATTTCGTACGGTAAACACTTATCATAGCCATACAAGGCAAAATGGGGTGTCTTGCCAATTGAGCTGTTGAGGGAAGAGTTCAATGTACACTGATCATCTGGAGTAGCCTCATCCCATGTAGTACAACTCGCATTAACGGTTACTCTGAGCACCTCCAGGACTTTGCGGTTTGTACATTCAGCAAGACCATTACTCACAGGGTGACGTGGAGCTTCTGGCGCTTGGTGAATGTTAAACCTGGAACAAAGATCCTTCGTCATGGCATTTATGAACTCCGACCCATTGTCTGACAGGAGAACACGTGGGCAGGTATGACGGAGAACGATATGCTCACGGAAAGTATTTGCGACTGTCTCTGCTGTTTTATCAGGGATGGGTACTAACTCGCAGTTCCGCGTCAGGATATCTACCACTACAAGCAGGTGTTTATTACCCTTCTTGGAGGTCGAGAAGTTCGTCAACAGGTCGACAGAAGTTCTCTCCCAGGGCTCCTTTGTAATGGGATACTTCAGAATGGAATTGGGACCCGTGACAGTACCCTTGTGTTGTAAGCAAACGACACACTGGTGAACATACTTGGCAATTTCTGCTGCCATCTTAGGCCAGAAATATTTTATATTGCCTGTTTGATGCTGCGGTCCTTCCCGGGGTGCGTTGCACCTGGGACATCGTGGATTAACTTGAAAGTCGCTGGTACCAGGGACTCCAGTATCACCAGTTGGTGTACGGTTCTGCCGGGGTCCACTAGTCGAGCTACACGAAACAGTACTCCTTGATTGACCACTAAGTCTGTCAGCGGAACGGGCGACTTGACCCGCGAGCCAATGTCCTCCTTGGTCAGGAATCGAAGGACTGGTGACCACACTGGGTTCTGCCGGTGGGCTCTCTCGAGGTTCTCGACGGAGAACGAGTTGTCTGCACTGACAAAAGCTATATGCCTCGACAAGGCATCAGCTACGATATTTTGCTTACCCGGAACGTAGCAGACTTCAGGGTTGTAGTTGTAAAGGTGAGAGACCACCGAGCATGTTTTCTAGAGAGATTCTTGTTTGCAAAAAGGGATAATAACGGCAGATGATCCGTGTAAATCTTGATAGGATACTGGTAAATAATGTGTCTGAAGTGGTTCAAAGCCCAGACGATGGCTAAGGCTTCTAGCTCTGTCACTGAGTAATTGACTTCAGCTTTGGTAAGAACATGGCTAGCATAAGCTATTGGCTGTTGCTTACCATTAGATTCCTGCGACAAGACTGCACCGATGCCAACTTTGCTGGCATATGTCAAGGTGAACGCTTTGGTGAAATCAAGTAATCTAAGGACTGGGGATGATGTTAACCTATTTATTTTTAAGTGTGATGAAAGCTCTTTCTTGGTCACATGTCCACTCAAAGGGGACATCTTTCTTAAGGAGCTGAGTCAAGGGTGCAGCTATGGTGGAGAATCCGGCTATGAAAGTGTGGTAGAACAGGCTAGACCTACGAAGGAGTGGACAGCATCCGCCATCATAGGTCTGGGAACTTCCATACAGCCGAGATTTTAGACTCGTCTGTCTTGATGCAGTTCTGAGACATTACGTGGCCCAGAAACTTTATTTCCTGCTTAAGGAACTGGCGTTTTGAAAGCTTCACCTTAAGATTAGCCTTGGCTAGTTTTTCAGTACCCACTCAAGTTTTATGAGATGCATAGGAACATCTTGGGACATCAGAATGAGATCGTCTAGGTAGACCATGAGCGTGCCTCCTAGGAGAGTACGGAAAATCGTTGTCATTAAATGACTGAACATGATCGGTCTTCCGTGCAATCCAAAAGGCATCCTCTTGAAATGATAATGACCAGTAGGGGTAGAGAACGCGGTTAGTTCTTTGCTTTGGTCATCAAGAGGGATCTGCCAAAACCCTTCAATATCAAGATTCGAAAAGACCTTGTTATCGCCAATGTTCTGTAACAGGTCATTCAAAACTGGCAATGGAAATCGGTCTGGGATTGTACAGGCATTCAGTTTCCTGTAATCGTTAACAGGATGCCATGTTCCATCTTTCTTGGGAACTAGGATTAGAGGGGCATTCCACGGGGAAATGGACTCCTCGATAACTAAACGCGGAGCATCTTTGCAATGAGTTCGTCAGCAAAAACTCTTTGCAAACGATAAGCAGGCACGTAAATGGGTTTAGTACCTTTGTGAAGCGGAATATGGTGAGAAATAAGCGGGGTCAGACCCATGGACTCACCATCTAATGCAACGGCAGTACGTGCTCGATTGAGATCCTGAAGAAGTTGTGGAACTTCTTCCGGGTAGTCGGTCATAGCTAGATCATCTTCCTGCACTGGCTGGGTGATGGAAGAATTAGTAGCAGACTCACCTGGGAGGACTGCACTTACAAGAATGTCAGCTGGGATTTTGCCCTCCACTCTCACCGGGAGAGGGAATCTGACGAGGTCGACAAGTGAAGTATCCTTCCGCAGGGGTAATTCTCGACTGTGCAAGTTAACGACAAGGACTTGCAACTTACCACGACGCACAGTGTGCAAGGACGGCTCAAGAGAGGCCCTTGACTCTGCACATGTTGTGTCGTTGTCGACTAGCAAGTGATCTCCTTCAAGCTCTGGTCACATACACCGTAACAGGAGTGAGCGAATTAGCCGACAAAGTGACGTCATACTTTGTACAGGCAGTAACTCTGCTCGCTGATGCCATGACACGAAATCAGACAGTCCTTTAGACTTGTCCTTAAGTACGGGACAACACATCGGCAATTACGTTATCCGGACCACGTATGTAGTGAATACTTATTGAAAGGGCTGAATCCGAAGAGCCCATCTTTGAATCGGGCGTTCTTCGACTTCATTGAGTTTATGAACGTCAAAGGGTTATGGTCGAATTGACGGTGATTTTGGGGGGTAGTTCCCAGGTAAACTTCAAAATGCTTTAGGGAGAGAACCAATGCTAGGGCTTCTTTTTCCACAGTGGCATAATTTCTTTGGTGGGGCTTTAAGGTAGAGGAATAATAGAAATCGGATGAAGAAAATCAGAACATTGGGATGACTGCAGCAATTGATCCAACGGCATAACTGCTGGCGTCTATATGCAACAAGAAAGGAGAGTTAAAATCAGGGCTTTCCAACACTGGAAAGAATTCAGCAATCGCTTTAACCTGATGAAAGCCATATTACATTCCTTAGACCAAATGAACTTAGTTTTAGAGCTAGTCAGCTCAAAAGGGGGCCGCCACGTTGGGGAAGTTTGGGCAGAATCTTCTATAGTACCCATTCCCAAAAATCTCTGCACCCCTTTTCTATCTTGTGGTATAGGAAAATCTGAAATGGCTCTCACTTTTGCATTGATGGGTGCCACCGTTCCCTGACCCGAATTTGCATTTGGCCAAATTAATTTTAAAGTTATAAGTATCTAATTTCTTAAAAAGAGCCTCCAGACGGTTTAAATGTGAACTCCACTCATCCCTAATAACTTCTAGATCATCGAGGTAGGTTTCTACCCCCTAAGGTTATAAGTAAGGTCATTCATGAGCCGCTGAAAGGTAGAAGCTGCGTTGACACCCGAATAGGGTAACCAAGTAGTTGAATAAGCCCCCATGTATTGTGAATGCTGATATGTCCTGAGCACGGTTTGTTAGGGGCACTTGATAGTACCCTCGCAGTAGCTCCAGCCGGCTCACATACTGGGCTCCGGCAACCCTATCAATTAAATCATCAACCCTCGGCAAAGGGTACCCATCTGGAACTGTAACTGAATTCACTTTTCTATAATCAGTGCACATACGATATGTACCGTCTGATTTCGGGACCAACACACAGGAGAGGCCCACGGGCTTTTGCTCCTTTCAATTAGCCCATGGGTCAGTAAAGTCGATTTCATCCCTTAATGCTTGGTGTTTTATTGGCAAGCATAAGGAGATTGCTTGATGGGCGTGGCTCCTTGGACATCCACGTCGTGTGTTCCCAACGTGGCCAGCGTATATCACCAAACAAGGATGGTTATTTCAATATCATACTCTTCACTTCTTTGGCCCGGTCGTTGGTCAGATCTTGCAAAATATCATGCAGGATCGTAGAACTTGAGTATTTCTAAGACGGATTTCGATTCCTTTGGAGCAGTCCTCCAAATCCTCTACTTCTTCCCGGGATTCTAAGAGAATGGCGGTGGTCGGGCTAACCTGACCACTGCCAGGTCCCTCATATCTTGGTTTCAATGCATGTCCGGGCATGAATTTCTGAGCTAATACTTTATCTCCTATGTTGAAAGAGCGAGGGGCAGCATGTTTATCGTGTCATAGCTTCATTTTAGCCTGGGCTTCCTTCAAGTTCTTTACGGCTAAATTCCTAGTGAAAGTTAGGTGTTCCTGCATCAAAGCTGGACATACCTGAACCGACGGCGTACGCCTTCCAGTCCATACATCTCTCAATACTGCGAGGTCCACGTACCGTATAACTATATACCAATTCAAATGGGCTATACCCCAAACTTTCCTGTTCACTCTCCAGGAGAAGGAAAGGAATGCCCTCATCCCAGTCTTTACTAAACTGTTCACAGTAGGCACGCATCATTACTTTTAACGTTTGATGGAACCGTTCTAAGGCTCC
The DNA here is from genome assembly GCA_009830355.1 of Cherax destructor. Lineage (NCBI taxonomy): Eukaryota > Metazoa > Arthropoda > Malacostraca > Decapoda > Parastacidae > Cherax > Cherax destructor. The sequence goes on along the minus strand of WNWK01020158.1, from coordinate 14,978 downwards.
TTGGGACTGGGGTCTATAACTCGTAGCGAGGATAGATTTTATCCCTAGGCGTGACATAGCCTCCTTGAAAATTTTGGAGGTGAAGTTAGAGCCCTGATCAGATTGGATTTCACGAGGCAACCCTACCTGTGAAAAACCTTATCAAAGCACGGACTTTGCCGAGCATTTATTCTCCTCATGGGGATGGCCTCGGGATATTGGTGGCAGAATCCATTATAGTGAATAGATATTGATTTCCCGCCTTGGTCCTGGGGAGCGGACCTACAAATCTATAATCAGATGGGAAAATGGCTGGGTATGAGTAGGTTTGCCGACGGTCTGACAGACCCGGCAACTACGAAGGTGCTCCACCACAGTTTCCCGCACTCTAGGCCCAAAAAAGTATTTTGACAACGTTACAATTGTCTTCCTTACTCCTAGGTGTCCTCCCATCGGACTGTTATGGGCGACCTCCAGTGCAAGATCGCGATAAACCCTAGGAAGGATTACTACATGCTTGGTCTTTGCAAAGATGCATCTAGAGAATCTTTTCTGGTGGTTTCTTCATAATATACCGCTACTAGAATAAACACAGTCGTCTAGTTTCTCGGCCTCCTCTTCCGTTATCACTAGCTTCCTTATATTCTCCAACGAGGGATCTTCCCACTGAGCTTGAATTAGATCTTTCGGCCTAAACTTTTAGCACAAAAGAATCTAAACTTGAATCTTGTCTGGCAGACACTGTAGTCGCGGGCTTGGGCCAGTGGGTGGTACTGAACAACAGGTCCAAACCCAGATCAGCATTGCCCACTTCTTCCTCCGGTGAGTCAGGAGACAACCGGGGAGTCATGATCTAGTGACAGCGTCCAGCGGAAATAATGATAGGTCCTTCTTATAAGCCTTAATCACATAATCCTCCCCAGAGGTATTTTCTATCACCAAAGGTTCCTCCCTGATCCCTTCACAGCTTAAGTCATTACCTATCAGTAGGTCAGAAGACTTAATTGGGAATCCTTGTCTGATATGCCGACAGCCGCATATCCCTTATAGCCACCTATGTCTAGGTATATCCTATGGAGGGGAACTTTAGAGACGGCTCCTCGTAAGCCTCAGAAGTCCGTCTATCTTCGTATAAGTGTGGTCAGATAGAGGGAGGTTCCCTTAATAATGTCAAGTAACTCCCTGTATCCCTATAAGTCTTAATAGGTACCATGACACTCGTCAATACCAGCTTTTTTCCCTTTTTAAAAATATGGGCTCATCCTTTTTCAACTTGTTCTGATATGGCCATAGTCTCTGGTCATCTCCCGTGAAGCAAATTTCTTCCCGCCGGTCCTACATCTGTCTGCAGGCCTCCTTGTCTGGGGTACTGAAGACACCATCTGTATAGGAGCACCTTCTCGTTCTTATACCTCATGTCCCTTTCCAGCTGATAAATTGGTTTCTCACATGACCTTCTTTTTGGCAATAGGTGCAGGATAAATTCTTCCTGGCTTTAACATCTCCCGATTTTGTCGTGGTGCAAACCTGACATCATTACTAGGCTTATAAAGGGGACGGGGGTTACTACTGTTGAAGGAAACTTTTGGCGAGGTTCTATTCTCGACAACCGGTCAACCTTTTGGCTCGATTTTACTGCTTCCTTTGGTTTTTTTTATCGCGGATCAGCGGTTGGAGATCTTGTGGGGATCGGCCCGAGCAGCAGTTTCTACATCGGAGTCTGGGCGTGGAACTTCCACAAATCTCCTGAAAAGAATTGTAGAATCCTCTTGATATTAATTGGGACAGACTGCTTACGGTTTGCTTTGTGGGCTCTTTGCCACCTCTCAAATCCTCTTCTCCTGGAAAGTCCACCCAAGTTTGTCCTGGTAACCTATGCAGATTACGGAAGGATTGCTGGTAGCTAAAAGGAATAGGTTTTTTTTCAGGAGGGCCCTTTTTTCATGGGTCATATTGAGCGTTTTTTTTCATGGGCTATACATTCCTGAGTTTTTCCAGTCGGTCGTATGCAACAAGATACCCCCAGAACTTCTGGGGCCACTGCATAGGAGCCTGATTTTCAAAGGTATCGAAATAGGTGTCCAGATCAGACCCCAAAAAATTTGGGGAAACCCAAAAGATGTGTTTTATGGATGTCGAAAGCATTTTCGGAGGCCTTGGGCCTCACAACCCTTCTCTTTGCCGCTGACGCTCTAAAAGTATGTTGTCCCATTCAAATTCTTCCGCATTCAGCTTCCTTTGGGCTTCTATTTGGGCCGTTTGCAAAAGAATAAGGCGCTCCATGCTTTCCGAACTGGCTATGGGATATGGGACCGGGAAGGGCCCCAGTGGGGGGTTGGGGGATAGACGTTTCCCCGTCTTTCATTGGGTCGAGCACCTAAGCCGGGTACCTCTAGTGCAACAGGATCGGAAATAGGCAACTAGTTGCCCCAATTTCGGGCACCTCCCCCAGGAATGTAAGCTCACCAGATGTTCCCTTAGATTCTGGCTCAACTACATCACCAGAGGGTGGGAAGTTGGAAGGGCACCAGAATCAGGCCCTTCTGTTTAAAGGGTTTTTCCCTAAGTTTTCCCAAACTGAGATATTAGACTTGCCTCATCAGTATCCTGAAGGTTATCCACTTCTCCCCGTTCGGGAAAACAACATATTTTTAAAATAGATCGAGTGGTCTCGGCATTTAATAATCTTTATCTTTTTTCACCCCTGGCATACAGCAATTTGAACCTTTTAAATTTTTTAAAGATTTAAATCCCCCGGTTAACTCACATAATAACTGTTATATTTGGGCCTTCATGGCCCCAACTATGGGTATCGAGACAGCAGCTCACTTTCGTGGGACTAACACTTATTCCTCAAGGCCTATGTCTCCTCCAGCACCTTTGATTAAAGAGCAAACCCCGGACAGGTCCCCACTTGTTCGGGCATAGCCTGTAAATCACTTTGAGGAAATTGTTTCTCAACAAAATCGTAAAAAAGAACAGATCTATCTCTGTAGGGGCTCACATATAGGGGAAAAAAGGAATCTTTCTATTTTTCATTTGGGTTTTTATTAACAACATTAATAATTAATACTCATATTAAACACTGAGTAAAACAAATCATTAGCCTTATTATCACTATAATAAGTTAAACATTCTAAACTGCTCTAGGCCGAAAATACTAGACTCACAACGAGCCCAAAGGTATATGCAAATATATGTACAGCCCCGTGTATTTTACAAGCCTTAACACCCCCTTTTAAAACAAATAACTGTTCCTTCTCGAGGATTCGTCTCTGATAAGATTATATAAACTCCCATATCACTTAGGTTCATTCACTTATTCTCATTTTCCTCAAGATTTTTTCAACCGCCTTTTCAGACAAATATTCACTATTCAAGGGCTTCCAATAACTCCTGGGAACTGCTGGTGGGAGAATGGGTGTCTTGAAGACAGATTCTCTTCTAGCCCCTTCCTAGACCAGAGGAAGGATGAACTAAAAAAAGGAAAGGCTTTACCAGCCAACCTAAACTCGGTTTGTAGCTCAAAGCGTCTGCTGGTGTTAACCTGCCGCCCACCCAGTGTCTGCTGGTGCTTAACCTGCCGCACCAGCAGTGTCTGCTGGTGTTAACCCAAACCCCCAAAACCCCCAGTGTCTGCTGGTTTTTAAACCTGCCGCACCAGCAGTGTCTGCTGGTGTTAACCCCAAAAAACCCCCGGCAGTGTCTGCGGTCCCCCAAAACCGCACCAGCAGTGTCTCCCTGGTGTTTAACCTCCCCACCAGCGGTCTTGCTTTAACCCCCCCACCAGCGGTGTCTCCCTGGGGGCAACCAACCGCACCGGCAGTGTCGCGGTTGAACCCAAACCGCACCAGCAGTGTCTGCTGGCCCCAACCCAAACCCCACCAGCGGTGTCTGCTGGTGTTTAACCTGCCGCACCAGCAGTGTCTGCTGGTCCCCAACCAACCACCAGCAGTGTCTGCCGGTGTTAACCCTTTTCCCCACCAGCAGTGTCTGCTGGTGTTAACCTGCCGCACCAGCAGTGTCTGCTGGGTGTTAACCCCTACCGCACCAGCAGTGTCTGCGGGTTTGGCCCCAACCAAACCGCACCAGCAGTGTCTGCTGGTGTTTAAACCCAAACCGCACCAGCAGTGTCTGCTGGTGTTTAATCCGCACCACCCAGTGTCTGCTGGTGAACCCAAACCCCCAGCAGTGTCTGCTGGTCCCCAAAACCGCACCAGCAGTGTCTGCTGGTGTTTAACCCTGCCGCACCAGCAGTGTCTGCTGGTGTTAACCTCCGCACCAGCAGTGTCTGCTGGGGGTTAACCCCCACCAGCAGTGTCTGCTGGTGCTTAACCTGCCGCACCAGCAGTGTCTGTGGTGTTTAAACCCCTGCCGCACCAGCAGTGTCTGCTGGTGTTAAATTACCGCACCAGCAGTGTCTGCTGGTGTTAACCCCGCACCAGCGGTGTCTGCTGGTGTTTAAACCCCTACCGCACCAGCGGTGTCTCCCGGTGTTTAAACCCATACCGCACCAGCATTTTACAATATTACAACATCCTACCTATGTAAAAAAGCTAAACAATTCTTGGCCAGATAATATTAAAAAGTCGAGTAAATCCATTTTAGCTATTAATGGAAATATTTAATAAATATTAAGTGAAAAAGCAGAAATTACACATTAAATAAATGACTCTTGTAAATTATGATCAAAAGGGGGTAACATGCAAACATTGCGTTTGACTCTGTAAGCCGTCCACGGATGTAAGGTATTTTGTTGTTCGTCGCTGGCTTTAGACCCCGTATATTTGCAAAGATGAGTGTCGTCCGGTTTTGGGGGTATTGGTGGTATGGGAGGGTCTTTTTTCCCGGGACTATTATCTTTTTCTGGAGTGGAGGCCATTTACTGTGGTTCCACTCCGTGATTTGGTGGGTTTTCGATTTCTGTATTTCCTGCCAGCTTTTTTCCTTCCTGGCACTAAAAAAAATCTCACTCTGGAGTGGCTTTGGCTACCCAGGTTTTCCCATGGGTGTGGATGTTCTGTGTTGTCTTGTACGCTTTAGGTGGTTTTGCCTGGCAATATAGGTTATATAGGTTGTGTCACTGATGAGTGACACAAATTGCCCTTTTTTTTGTTTTCCCTATGGGCCGGGATTTTTTGGGGTGGTCAAAGTTGCATGTCCCATCTGTTTCCTCAGAAATTCCATATCTGCAGATACCAAATGGGAAAAATATTTGCATAGGCCAGGTTTTTTGTTTGCCTTGTTTTTTTTGACTGTGTTCCCCAATGTATTTATTGGTGCGTGTTTTCCTGTCTCATTTTATCTTCCCCCTAGTGCTAACCCTCCCCCCTTTTTTTCCATCTCCCAAAACCAAACACCTTCAGGGCCTTTTTTCCTCTAGGACAACACCCAGCACCTTCAGGGGCACTGTCCTCTAGGACAACACTAGCACCTTCAGGGCACTTTCCCCCTGGACAACACTAACACCTTGGGGGGACTGTCCTCTAAAGGGCAAACAGTAGCACCCTCAGGAGCACTGTCCTCTAGGACAACAGTAGCACCCTCCCGGGCACTGTCCCCTGGACAACACTAGCAACCCCCAGGAGCACTGTCCTCTAGGACAACACTAGCACCCTCAGGAGCACTGTCCTCTGGGAAAAACTAGCACCCTCAGGGGCACTGTCCCCTAGGACAACACTAGCACCCTCAGGAGCACTGTCCTCTAGGAAACACTAGCACCCTCACGAGCACTGTCCTCTAGGACCAAACCCCCCCTGGAACCCCTATCCTCCCGAACAAAACTAGCACCCTCCGGAGAACTATCCTCCCGGACAACACTAGCACCCTCAGGAGTTTTTCCTCCAGGACCCTTTTGACCCCCAGGAATTTCTGTTGCAACAACCTCTTCCCAAAACCCCCCATCTTATTTTTTCCCCAAATGTCATACCATGTTTACATGTCTTTTAAAAAGGGTCTTTTATTGGTGTTCTTGTCTTTATTATAGATGTATCTCGTTTGGGCAGACCCAAAAACATCTCTCTGAGTTGATGTCAAGGGTTTGGGCACTGGTTGAAAATCCCCCGCATATACCATGGGACCATTTTACCACAGAGATTGCAAGCAATCCAGGCCTGTTTTTTGTCCCTTTCCCCCTTTTACGACTCACAGAAAATTTTATGTTGGTGGTCATCTTACAACCTTTTTATCACTCTCTAGCTAGCCAGGCTATAATTTCTCGGGAAATATTTAATTTTTTTTTAACACTTCCTCCCGATTGGCTTATTTTCAACGAATCAGTTTGAATCCGGTCCTTTGTTCACTTATTTCATTGACCCAATCCGGGCGAATCCGGTTTTTTGCTCACTGGAGATTTTAATAATAACCACCTTAAGGTAGATCTGTCGTATTGTATCTATTTGTTTTAGTTGCTGTTTTGGTGTTTTTAAAAAGTGCTTGTAAGCCCCGTCAGCTTATGAATCCGGTCCCGAGGATACCTTGTTTTCAACGAATCCGTTTGAATCCGGCCGTTCGTTCACTTGTTCTTGACGAATCCGGGAATCCGGATTTTTTTTTTATTAAACATAAACTTAATACATTTAAATACCCTAAAACCAATATAACAAAACCAAAAAATTTACATAGTAAAATATGAACTTTTTAAAACGTAACTTTCTTTAAAAATTTTAAAAACATCATAAACCAAAAAAAAAAATTATCCAAACATTAGACAATAGAAACATCAAATCGGATCAGATACCAAAGGTGTATTTATTTATGACAGTGCTATCATTCATTATCAACTTGAAACTAAAAAATTTTAAACCCCAACACCCACAAAAAAAGATGAAATCTGCTCAATAAAACCTAAAAAGTACAACACACCCACCACACCTGGTTTTACCCCCAAAAAAAAAAAATTTTTAACAAACAAAAAAGTGTCAACATCCCCCCCCAAACCCAACCAAAAAAAATTATGGGCTCACAAAAAAAAGGATCAACTGATCACTAGCAGTCATACACAACATAAAAGCCGTACTTTAAAACCCCTAAACATAAAGGCTTAAAACAACACACAACAAACCATTCACTCTAATTCTCAAAATAGAAACCCCAAAAATATTCCACCCCACATTCCATCCTTTCACACTTGACAAAACAACAAACCAAACATCTCAAAAACTTCACCAAAAGGTTAAAGTAAAAAAAAACGAGGCCATACTACCTCAAACCCGCATCAAAAATCTCAACACATAAAAAACAGAACCTTATGAAAAATTTGGGTTCCTTCATAACACCAAAAAAAAAAGCATGTCCCAGGCATGCGGGGCAAAAGGGGGGGGGCAAAAGCCCCTAAAGTTTGCTCAAAATTTAAATTTAAAGGGTGATTTAGGCTATAAATCTTTTATATAAGTGTTTAGTTGGGGCACTAGGATATAAGTTATTTAACTGTTTCTTCATTCGAATAAAAAGTTTTATTTTATGATCCTTTTTTGGATACTGAGTGAATTACTTTAGGGATAACCGTAATTTTTTTTAAGTTCTTATCGATAAAAAAGTTTGCACCCCGATGTTGAATTAAAATTTTTTTTAATGAGCGTTACAAAGAAGGCTGTTCGACCTTTAAATTTTACATGATTTGAGTTCAACCGGGTGGCCAGGTTGGTTTCTATTCCAGAAAAAACAAAATTTTTTATACGAAAGGATTAAATAATTGAAATAGTTTTAAAGATGCAAGTAAAAAATATGATGTAATGTTTTTATTATTACGGTCGAAAAAAATCAAAAGACTTTTTTTTAATTTCAAAATTAATATTTTTTAAACTATCTTCTGTTTCGGGGGGAGAGGAGTTTCTATTGGTTTAGCGGGTCCGGGGGCCGTAACCTTGGGTCTCTGAGATTTTAACTACAACAATTAAGGTCAAAAGGGAAATGAAATTATAAAAAAGTAAGGGGTCCTGGGGGCCCCGAGTTTATAGGGGGGGGACAGGTAGTGGGTTAATTCTACTATTGTTTTGGAGTAGGAACACAGAAGAGTTGTAAAAAAATTTGATGTTAGTAGCATTGGGTCTACTAGTACTAGAGGGGGTAAACAGGGAGATCGACACTAAAAGTGGACCCGGGTGTATTTTGAAGGGCTCTTCGGCGCGAGGGGGGAAATAGATGAAAGAATTAATATTCCCCCTAAGAAAATTAGGAATGAATGTAGAAAATCAAAATGAGGGGTTTAAAACCCGGGGAAAAACACAAATTAGAACTGTTTGGGCTAATAGTGTTAAACCTATGGAAGTGGGTGCCTGAGGGGGTTGAAAAGAGGGGCCGTCTAATGATGGAGGGGTTAAAAAAACAAGAATTATATGTACAGGATTTATAAAGTTTTAAAAGGGGGTATTTTGGTTTAAAGACCAAGATTTTTAATTAAACTATTAAAACTTTTGGTTTAAATAGTTTTAATTAAAATTTTGGGTTTTGGACCAAAGATATAAAAAATTTTATTTTAAATCATTTATGAAATGTATATTTTCATACGGAAGTTTGGTGTTTTTTTTGCCCTTTTCATTAGTTTCCATTCGGGTCTGGGTTAAATTTTGGTCTGGGGGCGTAATTGAATGGGGAAATTTTTCTCTGAGCTCATCTTCTGTTGTTGTTACTTTGTTGTGACTGAATTAGTACTTTATTTTGGGGGCAGTCTTTTTTATTTCCTCTATAGTTATATTTTAAAGGGGATTATTGGATGGGGAAAAAAGGGATAGCCGTTTTTATATATTTTTGCTTTTGTTTTTTTTAAAAAGGGCTCTCTTTTATTGGGGCCAATTTAATTGGGGTTTTTTGGTTGAGATATTGGGTTTGATTTCCATGTTTTGTAATTTTTTATCAAAAAAAAAAAATTCAATGGGGGATATTAACCATTTTGTCAAATCGTATTGGGGTTTAAAGGGATTTATTAATTTCTTTTTTTTAAACTGGGGGGGGGAATTTTTTTTTTTTTGGGGGGATCGGGGGGGAAAATTTCTTTTGTTAAAGATTTTTTTATGTTTAGCTGCTATAATAAGGGGGCCCCAAATCCCATTCTCGGCTGGTTAAGACCCTCTCCTACCCCGCCACCCCCGGTTCCTCTTCGACTTTGGACGGGGGGGTTTATTTTTTTATTCGGTTTAGGGGGGCCCTAGGGGGGTCGTCTGTTCAAACTTTTTGTTAATTATTTCCTGTTTAACAATATTTAGGGCCCCGGGGCTGGGGCTAATTTCTTTTACCTTAAAAAAAATTTTTGCCCTGTCAACTTTGGGGGAGTTGGGGGTTAGATGGGATTTTGCTTTAGGGTTTCCGGTTTGGCCTTTTTCACTTTTTAAAATTTCTTTGTTTAAGGCATTGTTATTTATATTGCAGGGTCTGAAACCCCCTAGTGTTAAGGAGTATCAGGACATCGAAAATGGGGAGGTTGGTACTATGTATCCCCCCGACCAGGGTTTGTATGAATTTAGCTAATTTAGCTCTGTGCGGGATCCCCTTTTTTGGGATTCTATTCTAAGGATTTGATTTTAGAGGTAGTATTTATAAGGAGGGTAAACTTTTTAGGGTTTTTTCTGTATGTCTTATCTACGGGTTTAACAGTGTGTTATACTTTTTGGGTTTGGGTTTTTTATAGTTTGTTGTTTCCCTTTTAAGTTCTATAATAATAATTACCCCCCCACCCCCCAAAATAACCTCAACAACCCCCCCACTGTAAAAAATCTATACGTGCCCGGAAAAAAAAACCCCCCCCAAACTCCCCATAAACCCCCCATTCCTACATTTCGTTCAAAAAATTGGGGGCCCCAAAAACTTTAACCACCACCCTCACCTCCAAACCCCTCATCCCCCAAAAAACAAAATATAATCTAAAACAATTCGAAAAGCCCTCGCACACTTTCCGAGTAATCCCCCAAAATTTTAAACTTAAAGCACACAACAGGGGCCCCCCCCATAACCAAATTCAACACCCCCTACCCAATCCCCCCCCTTTTCCCCCTGTCCCTAAAAAAAACACCAAAAAAAAAAGCCGTCTCCCACTCCCCACATTTATCACACCCCCCCTTATTTGTCATAAAAACTGACTCTTCGCCCCAAAAAAACCCCTGAAAAAAATTAAAACCCACCTCCCGAACACTTGGTTAACCTTAACCTTCCTAAACCACCACCTATCTTCCAGTAAACCAGGGGGGAAAAGTTTCCTCTCCCCTCACTCCCCCCTTTCCCCTACACCCACCCCATCCAACCCCCGTCTTTTTCCAACCCCCAACCACACAAAGAAACCGAAGGACCCCCCCACACCCCCCCACCCCTTCCCCCCCCACCACTTCCTCGCCTCCCTCATCACCCCACCTATGGCCTACCCCCTTTCCCCCCGTAAAATGAAATTCCCGTTTCAAAAAAAAACTGCCAGCCCCAGTCTTAGTGGAACCCCAAAACCCCAAAACCCCCCCCTTTTTAAAAATAGTTTCCACCATTTATTTAACCAGTGCCTACCCTTCCCCCACAAAATTATAAACTCCCTTTTCCAACCTACGAAAAACCCCCCCCAAAAAAAGGTAAAACTGCCGCCCCAAACCAAACCTTTTTTACTAATACATTCACCACAACAACTCTTTGTAAAAAAGTTACCTCCTTCACCCCCAACCCTTCATCCCCATCCAAAGCTTTATCTACCATCCCCAGAATTCCCCCCCCTTTCCCTTCTAGGGGTTTCCACAAAAAACTATACCACAAACTTTCAACTCCTCAACGCAAGACCATCCCTCCCTTACCCCCCCGCTCCCCCCCCCCCAAATTCCTACCTCTAACAAAACCGATTTTCCCTATTAAACCATGCCCCTCACCTTACCAAACCTCTCACCTCACTGATCCATCGTAAACATTCACCATGTTACCAAAAACGTGGTATCATCTACATAACCTATTATTTAGCCCCACCCCCCCCCCCCTTCCCCCCCCCTTGCACCCTTTTCAAAAAACCGAAAAAAAGGGGGGTGCAAAAAAAGCAAAAAAAGGGGGTGAGATAAAGGACCCCTTGGGGAAAACCTCTCCCATACCTGCCCAATAACCGTTTTTAAATTTTTTCCTTGGGAATGCCTCAGCATATATAAGTCGAAAAACCCCCCTATTTTCACCCCAAAAACCCCGTCTCCTCATAATCTCCCCAAAAAAGCTCCCTAAGCACCCTATCATAAGCCATAGCCCCCCAAAAACCTAACACACCACCTTCACCACAATCTTCTATAAAACCCTTAATCCTCCTATGTCCCATTTCATACTCCTCCCTGGGACCCAAATTGCCCCTCATCAACCAACCCTTAAAACCCCCCCCCTTAAGCCTATTTGCCAAATTTTTTCGAAAATTTTATAATCTGTCACAACAAAGCAATTACTTTTTAAAAACCTTAAGCCCCCTTTGGTCCCCCCCATTTAGGTCCCCAAACCCCCCCCCGGGGGTTTTAACTGACTCTGCAAGCACCTCCCCCCCCTCATTTCTTTAAAAAACCTTTACCAAGACCTCTCTCAACCCCCCCCCAAAACATTACAAAAACCCCACCAGGCAAACCATCAACCCCCGGCGTCTTCCCCATACATAGTCCTTTTACCGCCTCCCAAACCTCCTCCTCAGTAATTCCCCCCCCTAACTTTTTTATCTCCTCACCACTCACCCCTCCTCTATGCAAAACACTTCCTCCCTATACAAGCATCCCCCTCCCCCCCCATAATTTTTTTTCATACCACAATTCCCATACCCCCTCGCTACAGTCTACTTAAACCCTACCCTTCTTAAAACCCCCCCCAAAACCCCCAACTTCCAACGACCCTATTGTCATACCTTCTCTCCCCCCACAAAATTTGCCTCAGAACCACCCCCATCCCCATCACCCCACAACACTTCATCCATGCCCTCCTGACTTTTAAACGCTTGAAACCGTCTTCTGAATACCCCTTTAAAAACATTACCCCCCAAAACCCCCTCCACTCCCTTCCCCCTCCAGCATCCCTCAATAACCCCCCAAATCCCCTTTTATACCCAAACTATATCGCGCATTTTCCCCTACCCACCTTTTCAAAAAAATCCTTAATGGCAATTTTCCCCCCATTCATTCCCCCCTTTGCCACCCCAACCCCCCCCACCCCCCACAAAACCTTCCACCAACCCTCAAAATCCACCTCCCGCCAGCCTTTTTAACATCCCTACATTGAGTTTCCCCAAAAACTTTGAAACACCCCTGCCCCTCCCCCCCTAATTTGCCAAAACCCCCTTTTTGGTCCAAAAAAAAACATCTATGCATTCCACCTTCTCCACCGCCACTTTTTAAACATATATCCTATCTAAACGGCTGCATCTGTCCCCTACTAAACGTATACCCCACCATTATTCCCACCCCCACTACGTCCACCACCCCCACTGCACAAAACCTCCCCCAAAATCCCAAAACTTCCCCCAAAACCCCCCCGGTTCCACATCCTTGAGTCTAATAATACAATTCCAACCCCCCAAGATAGCTACTTGAGGAAAACCCCCTTTAAAAACATAAATTAACTCTTCCCCCCACAAAATTTTTCCCCTTTACAAAATTTGGGGAAACCCCCGGGCATATAAACCCCAATAAAACTAACATTAACCACTCCCCATCTACCACCCCCCCTAACCTTTTCCCCCCCCCCCTTTTTCCCCCTGCCCCAAAAAAAGGACTACCCTCCCTCCCCCCCCCCCCCTTTTTTGGGCCCGCCCCCCCACAAAAACCTGCCCCTTCAGAAACAACCCTTTACCATTCTGAAAATTATGTTCCTGGAAAAATCTACTCTATTTTAAAACCCTTTTACAAAGGTATCCTCTCCCCCCTACTTTTGACCTCATTCCTGAGGCCATTCACTTTTAATACTTAGACACCTGAATTTAAAGGATTGGTTTCCCCCTTTTGTTTTTTTTCCTGTCATTCTTATCATTGACCCCCCCCTTTGTACCACACTTTTTATCACCCCCCTTCCTTATTTACTCTGGTACTACCATTTCCTCTAATACCAGCCACATTAGACGTCCACCTCTGACCATCCCTTTTTCCCGGGGGCTCTGCCCAGGAGTGAGGATTATTTTCCCCCCCTCCCCCGTTCTCTTTTTGATTCCACCTTTCCATTTCCTCCCCCCTACATCCTCCTGCTGTCTATGGACCTCCACATCCACCTGTACCACAGGGTGTAGCTCCCCTACTTTCAATCTGGGCCAAAGATGGCAGCAAATTCCACCCCCCCCCCCCCCATTCCCCCCCAAAAAAATACTCTCACTTCCCCCAAAAACTCATTCAAATCCCCCAATATAGCAACCTCATTTACCACAAAAACATCCTCCCCCTTTTTTCCCCAGTCTCCTGGGCGGCCCCTGATCCTTCAAATTCCGCTCTTCTCGACTCTGCATCACTTCCTGTTCTGCCTGCTCCCCTTCCTCACTCCACCCCCCTTTCCCTTTCCGTTACTTTTTCCCCCGGGACCATCCTCCAGTACCACGCCCTACGCCCCCCACCTTGCCTGCAGGGGTTTGGGGCAGTCCCAAGTTCGTCCCCATCCTCCGTCTCCTCAACCCTCAGCTGCCAAATGCCCAGGCTGCCTACACAATCTACATGTATGCCCCGCCCTTTATATGTCACGTATACCTGTGTACGGAAACAATCCACCATTACATAAGATGGTTGGGGTTGCGCAATGTCATTTTTACTGAATAAGTTCCCCCCAATAGACCTGCATATAGCCCCTGCGCTCATCTGAATATTACTGCATGAATGAAACAAATACCTTAAAAACGCGCGGGGTGTCCTCCGGGCCCATTTCAAAGGGAATATTCTGTACCTTAATCCACTTGTAGACAGCTGACACGCCCCAAACATACCTCACACCAGGGTTTACCATCATTGTTGATCCCCGATACCCTCCACCACCCTTTGATATGCTTCCCCCCTTGCAAATTTCACAAACAGCCTCTTTGCCCCATTGATGGATATGCCGTAAAAATCTGCAAGTGTCCCTGGATGTGCGAAGAACGGGGTAGTATCACATCTGCATTCGTCAGTAGACCGCCCTTTATAAAAAACCCCAAAAAATACTGTGTTAACTGCCGCCGTAGCCCTCCGCCATCTTTGCTGAAAATATAAAATTTTTGCTACCACCAGGGGCTGACCAACACGTCCGCACACCACCAGTGCTGGACCGGAATGCAAAAGAGAAGATATACCCCTCAAGGGGGGGTCCTCTACGCGGGAGGGGTTTGATCTAGGGGGAATTTTGGGGGTATGCTCCGGTTCCTTGAATTAAGCCTGAATACCTTTCATCCCCCCCCCTGCACTGTATAATCCCCCGGGGGTTTTTTGCTCCCCCCCCATTATAATTATATAAATTTAAAAAAATATAATTGAAGTGTAAAAATCCGAGGGGTTTTTAAAAAAGGGGACATAAAAAGGGTGAAAATATTTTAAAGGCAGAACTCCCCAGCGGATCTAAGTTGGAGAAATTTAGATTTAGTGTCTAAAGCACTTTTTAGCAACAGACTTGTGGATGATTGGAATAATACCAAATAACAAGCAAGGGCCGCAAATAACAAGAAAAAGGGGGGGAGAGACGTTTGGTCCCACTTGGATCATTTACAAAGTGATTTTAAAGATCCAAGTCCCCAAAAACCCCATCCCTTTCCCTCTCTCTATGACTACCTAATTGTGGTTGCAGGGGTCGAACTCAGCTCCCGGTCCCGCCTCTGCGCTGCCCCTACTGGGTATCTGCTTTTCCCCGCTCCATGAGCTTTATCAACCTCGTCTTAAAAAAAATTTTTTGGGGTTTCCCCCCCCCACTGCTTTCTTTAGACTATTCCACTTCCCGACTACCTGTGGTGAAGAAATGCTTCCTAACATCCCCCTTTTTCATCTAGTCTTTAGTTTTTCCCCCTTTTGTCCCCCTTTTTTTTGTGTTCCCCCTTAACATCCTTCCTTCATTGTCGATTCCCGCAGTATTTTGTATGT
>WNWK01020157.1:2500-36368 GCA_009830355.1 Cherax destructor | reverse complement strand
GGTTAACCATAGAATTGATGAAGGAAAAAAGGTGAGTGGTGCATTGAGGTATCTGTGGAGACAAAAACGTTATCCATGGAGGCAAAGAAGGGAATGTACGAAAGTATAGTGGTACCAACACTCTTATATGGGTGTGAAGCATGGGTTGCAAATGCTGCAGCGAGGAGGAGGCTGGAGGCAGTGGAGATGTCCTGTCTAAGGGCAATGTGTGGTGTAAATATTATGCAGAAAATTCGGAATGTGGAAATTAGGAGAAGGTGTGGAGTTACTAAAAGTATTTGTCAGAGGGCTGAAGAGGGTTGTTGAGGTGGTTTGGTCATTTAGAGAGAATGGATCAAAGTAGAATGACTTGGAGAGCGTATAAATCTGTAGGGGAAGGAAGGCGGGGTAGGGTCGTCCTAGATAAGGTTGGAGGGAAGGGGTAAAGGAGGTTTTGTGGGCGAGGGGCTTGGACTTCCAGCAAGCATGTGTGAGCGTGTTAGATAGGAGTGAATAGAGACGAATGGTTTTGGGACATGACGATCTGTTGGAGTGTGAGCAGGGTAACATTTTGTGAAGGGATTCAGGAAACCAGTTAATTGATTTAGTTGGACTTGAGTCCTGGAAATGGGAAGTACAATGCCTGCACTTTAAAGGAGGGGTCTGAGATAGTGACAGCTGGGATGGACTTTTCTCAGCTGTCGTATCTGAGCTCCTCTGCAAAGACAGTGATTATGTATGAGTGTGGTGAAAGTGTTGAATGATGATGAAAGTATTTTCTTTTGGGGATTT
The DNA here is from genome assembly GCA_009830355.1 of Cherax destructor. Taxonomy (NCBI): domain Eukaryota; kingdom Metazoa; phylum Arthropoda; class Malacostraca; order Decapoda; family Parastacidae; genus Cherax; species Cherax destructor. The sequence goes on along the minus strand of WNWK01020157.1, from coordinate 35,597 downwards.
TCTTTCTTTTGGGTCACCCTGCCTCGGTGGGAGACGGCCGACTTGTTGAAAAAAAAAAAAAAAATATATATATATATATATATATATATATATATATATATATATATATATATATACTATACATATATATATATATATATACATATACATATATATATATACATATATATATATATATATATATATATATATATATATATATATATATATATATATATATATATATAATACGTATATATATATACATAATCAATAACAACATTGCGACTAGCCAAGGATTCGAACCCATGTTATTTTGGCCCGCCTCATGATGAGCGAAAACCACGTGACGCTCTAACCCACAGTACCACCAAATCCTAGAAGACTCACGCACCCAGCAGAGTTAGGAGTTTTACCGTGATCAGAGGACATACGGTGGTGTGGGTGCCTCTGAACTAATTTCATTCTACTCCCTGTTTGGTGTACTAGCCTCAACAAGTCTTGTGGGTTAGAACGTCATGTGGTTTTCGCTCACCATGAGGAGAGCCAAAACAACATGGGTTCGAGTCCTTGATTAGTCGCAGTGTTGTTATTCATCAATACCACTCGTTCGTGGTTACAATAACATATATATGTGTGTGTGTGTGTGTGTGTGTGTGTGTGTACTCACCTAGTTGTACTCACCTAATTGTGGTTGCAGGGGTCGATTCATAGCTCCTGTGTGTGTACTCACCTAGTTGTACTCACCTAGTTGTGGTTGCAGGGGTCGAGTCAAAGCTCCTGGCCCCGCCTCTTCACTGGCCGCTACTGGGTCACTCTCCCTGCGCCATGAGCTTTATCATACCTCTGCTTAAAGCTATGTATAGAGCCTGCCTCCACTACATCGCTTCCTAAACTATTCCACTTCCCGACAACTCTGTGACTGAAGAAATACTTCCTAACATCTCTGTGATTCATCTGAGTCTTCAACTTCCATCTGTGTCCCCTTGTTGTTGTGTCCCATCTCTGGAACATTCTGTCTCTGTCCACTTTGTCAATTCCTCTCAGTATCTTATATGTTGTTATCATGTCTCCCTATCTCTCCTGTCCTCCAGTGTCGTCAGGTCGATTTCCCTTAACCTCCCCTCGTAGGACATACCCTTAGCTCCGGGACTAGTCTTGTTGCAAACCTTTGCACTTTCTCGAGCTTCTTCACATGCTTGGCTAGGTGTGGGTTCCAAACTGGTGCTGCATACTCCAATATGGGCCTAACGTACACAGTGTACAGGGTCCTGAACGATTCTTTATTAAGATGTCGGAATGCTGTTCTTAGGTTTGCTAGGCGCCCATATGCTGCAGCAGTTATTTGGTTGATGTGCGCCTCAGGAGATGTGTCTGGTGTTATACTCACCCCAAGATCTTTTCCTTGATTGAGGTTTGCAGTCTCTGGCCCCTAGGCTGTACTCCGTCTGCGGTCTTCTTTGCCCTTCCCCAATCTTCATGACTTTGCACTTGGTGGGGTTGAACTCCAGGAGCCAGTTGCTGGACCAGGCTTGCAGGCTGTCCAGATCCCTTTGTAGTTCTGCCTGGTCCTCGTCCGATTGAATTCTTCTCATCAACTTCACATCATCTGCAAACAGGGACACTTCGGAGTCTATTCCTTCCGTCATGTCGTTCACAAATACCAGAAACAGCACTGGTCCCAGGACTGACCCCTGTGGAACCCGCTCGTCACCGGCGCCACTCTGACACCTCGCCACGTACCATGACTCGCTGCTGTCTCTGACAGGTATTCCCTGATACAATTAGTGCCTTCCCTGTTACCCCTGCCTGGTCCTCCAGCTTCTGCACTAATCTCTTGTGTGGAACTGTGTCAAACGCGTGTGTGTGTGTGTGTGTGTGTGTGTGTGTGTGTGTGCAATAAAAGATACCAGGTATATTAAGCAAAATTTCTAAATTTGCTTCTAACAGATAAGTGAAATGTGGATATAAATCCAGATGTACTCCTGTTAACCCTTTTGAGGCCTAGTTTTTAGGCCTATTGTGTATCCATATCCTCTTGCACTACCTTCCACAGGATGGATATGAGGTACACAATAAACTAGCCACTACCATCCACAGGATGGATATGAGGTACACAATAAACTAGCCACTACCATCCACGGGATGGATATGAGGTACACAATAAACTAGCCACTACCATCCACAGGATGGATATGAGGTACACAATAAACAAGCCACTACCATCCACAGGATGGATATGAGGTACACAATAAACTAGCCACTACCATCCACAGGATGGATATGAGGTACACAATAAACTAACCACTACCATCCACAGAATGGATATGAGGTACACAATAAACTAGCCACTACCATCCACGGGATGGATATGAGGTACACAATAAACTAGCCACTACCATCCACAGGATGGATATGAGGTACACAATAAACAAGCCACTACCATCCACAGGATGGATATGAGGTACACAATAAACTAGCCACTACCATCCACAGGATGGATATAAGGTGCACAATAAACTAGCCACTACCATCCACAGGATGGATATGAGGTACACAATAAACTAGCCACTACCATCCACAGGATGGATATGAGGTACACAATAAACTAGCCACTACCATCCACAGGATGGACATGAGGTACACAATAAACTAGCCACTACCATCCACAGGATGGATTTGAGGTACACAATAAACTAGCCACTACCATCCACAGGATGGATATAAGGTGCACAATAAACTAGCCACTACCATCCACAGGATGGATATGAGGTGCACAATAAACTAGCTACTACCATCCACAGGATGGATATGAGGTACACAATAACCTAGCCAATAGAGAATGAGTTACTATAACAGAGACATAATAGAAGGTTGTGGCCACCAGTCACATCACATAAGCAGTCAGTCTGGCTGATCTCAAAACAGCATTCAGTAACCCAAAAAAAAATCATTTAGAGCAAAATATTGACTGGAACAACACACAAACAACCAGCACTGTAGAGTGCCAGAAGTCACGTGGCACTCTACAGTGACTTTAATCTCTGGAAATTGATATTAAAAGGATTTTAAAATCATCCATTAATGTACCAGACAAGTGTTTGATTACTGTTGAAGTGTGTGTGTGTGTGTGTGTGTGTGTGTTTGTGTGTGTGTGTGTGTGTGTGTGTGTGTGTGTGTGTGTGTGTGTGTTGTGTGTGTTGTGTGTGTGTTGTGTGTGTGTGTGTGTTTGTTTGTTTGTGTGTGTGTGTGTTAGTTACCCTTTTGTCCAATTTTGTCCAAGGCACATGTCGATTTGACACTAGGCCTGTTGTATATATGTATGTGTGTGTGTGTAACGAAACACTTCGAAATGTTTCGGCCCCGCCGGGAATTGAACCCGGGCCCTCCGTGCGTGAAGCAAGAGCGCTAGCCACCATGCCATCGGGGCGTGTGTTTGTGTGTGTGTGTGTGTGTGTACTCACCTAGTTGTACTCACCTAGTTGTGGTTTGCAGGGGTTGAAGTTGATGAGAAGAATTCAATCGGACGAGGACCAGGCAGAACTACAAAGGGATCTGGACAGGCTGCAAGCCTGGTCCAGCAATTGGCTCCTGGAGTTCAACCCCACCAAGTGCAAAGTCATGAAGATTTGGGAAGGGCAAAGAAGACCGCAGACGGAGTACAGTCTAGGGGGCCAGAGACTACAAACTTCAATCAAGGAAAAAGATCTTGGGGTGAGTATAACACCAGGCACATCTCCTGAGGCGCACATCAACCAAATAACTGCTGCAGCATATGGGCGCCTAGCTAATCTAAGAACAGCATTCCGACATCTTAATAAAGAATCGTTCAGGAACCTGTACACTGTACGTTAGGCCCATACTGGAGTATGCAGCACCAGTTTGGAACCCACATCTAGCCAAGCACGTAAAGAAGCTAGAGAAAGTGTAAAGGTTTGCAACAAGACTAGTCCCGGAGCTAAGGGGTATGTCCTACGAGGAGAGGTTAAGGGAAATCGACCTGACGACACTGGAGGACAGAAGAGATAGGGGGGACATGATAACGACATATAAAATACTGAGAGGAATTGACAAGGTGGACAAAGACAGAATGTTCCAGAGATGGGACACAGCAACAAGGGGACACAGTTGGAAGTTGAAGACTCAGATGAATCACAGGGATGTTAGGAAGTATTTCTTCAGTCACAGAGTAGTCGGGAAGTGGAATAGTTTGGAAAGCGATTTAGTGGAGGCAGGTTCCATACATAGCTTTAAGAAGAGGTATGATAAAGCTCATGGCGCAGGGAGAGTGACCCAGTAGCGGCCAGTGAAGAGGCGGGGCCAGGAGCTATGTGTGTGTGTGTGTGTATTTGCTTATTTGTGTGTGTGTGTGTGTTTGTGTGTGTGTGTGTTTGTGTGTGTGTGTGTGTTTGTGTGTGTGTGTGTTTGTGTGTGTGTTACGTGTGTTTACTCACCTAATTGTGGTTGCAGGGGTTGATTCATAGCTCCTGGCCCCGCCTCTTCACTGATCACTACTAGGTCCTTTCCCTGCTCCATTAGCTTTATCATACCTCTTCTTAAAGCTATGTATGGTTCCTGCCTCCACTACGTCACTCTCCAGACTATTCCACTTCCTGACAACTTCCCGACTGAAGAAATACTTCCTAACATCCCTGTGACTCATCTGAGACTTCAACTTCCAGTTGTGACCCCTTGTTGCTGTGTCACATCTCTGGAACATCCTGTCCCTATCCACCTTGTCAATTCCTCTTAGTATTTTATATGTTGTTATCATGTCTTCCCTAACCCTCCTGTCCTCCAGTGTCGTCAGGTTGAGTTACCTTAACCTCTCCTCGTAGCTCCGGGACTAGTCTTGTATTAACGTTTATAGAATTACCGACAATATGTTAATAATAGGACACAGCGCAACTAATATGACATTTTATTGTGGCAACGTTTCACTCCCCAGGTAACGACTTGACAAAGCTCCAGGAGAGCGAAACGTTGCCACAATAAAATGTCACATTAGTTGCACTTGTGTCCGTTTACGGGACTAGTCTTCTTGCAAACCTTTGCACTTTCTTTATTTTCTTGACGTGCTGGACCAGGTGTGGGTTCCAGACTGGTGCTACATACGCCAGTATGTGCTTGACGTACATGGTGTACAGAGTCTTGAACGATTCCTTACTGAGATATCGGAACGGTATTCTCAGGTTTGCCAGACGCCCGTATGCTGCAGCAGTTATCTGATTGATGTGTGGCTCAGGAGATGTGCTCGGTGTTATACTCATCCTAAGATCGTTTTCCTTGAGTGAGGTTTGCAGGCTTTGGCCACCTAGACTATACTCTGTCTGCGGTCTTCTTTGCCCTTCCCCAATCTTCATGACTTTGCATTTGGTGGGGTAATATTCCAGGAGCCAGTTGCTGGACCAGGCTTGTAGCCTGTCCAGGTCTCTTTGTAGTCCTGCCTGATCCTCATCCGATTTAATTCTCCTCATTAACTTCACATCGTCTACAAACAGGGACACTTCTGAGTCTATTCCTTCCGTCATGTCATTCACATATACCAGAAACAGCACTGGTTCAAGGACTAACCCCTGTGGAACCCCGCTCGTCACAGGTGCCCACTCTGACACCTCGTCACGTACCATGACTCGTTGTTGCCTTCCTGACAGGTATTCTCTGCTCCATTGCAGTGGCTTTTCTGTTATGTGTGCCTGATCCTCTAGCTTTTGCTCTAATCTCTTGTGTGGAACTGCATCAAAAGCCTTCTTGTAGTCCATGAAAATGCAATCTACTTATCCCTCTCTCTCTCGTCTTACTTCCGTTACCTTGTCATAAAACTCCAATGTGTGTGTGTATCTGTATATATATATATATATATATATATATATATATATATATATATATATATATATATATATATATATATATATATATATATATATATATATATATCAAGAAATATACACCTTTCAGAAGGGAAGTATGCCAGACATGAGGAGGTCAACGACATCATAAAGAGAAGCCTCGCCACAGCCCGTTGCCCAGCCCAACGGGAACCCCAAGTGCAGAGGTCTGATGGAAGTCAAAAGCGTCCTGATGGAGCCACTATGCTACCCTGGAAGGATGGAAAGCAGATTGCTTGGGAATACACCTGTGCTGCCACATTAGCAGACACCTACTTGCCGTACTCGGCAGCTGAAGGGGGTAGAGCTGCCAGCCACAGGGAGACCCAAAAGACCCGCAAATGTGAAGGCCTTTCCCCTTGCTATAACTTCATCCCAATAGGGTCGGACACCCTTGGAGCATGGGGCAAGTGTGCTCTAAAGTTCCTCAAAGAGCTGGGTGAAAAACTCATCATAGAAACCAAGGACCACAGGGCGGCCAACTTCCTCTTTCAGAGACTCAGTGTTGCGATCCAGAGGGAAAATGCCTGCAGCATTCTGGGCACGCGGTCCACCGCCGGGGAGCTGGACGAAGTATTCGAGATGTAGCTCTGAGTTGTTATCTATGTTGTTTTACTCCCTATTGTATTTTTGTCAATGTATTTTGTCTTTAAATAAAGTATATATAAAATATAGGGGGTGGCAGGAGAAAACAATTTTCAAACAGCTTTAGGAAGAACCTTGAGTTTACCCTGAGGTAAGTTTATTCTTTTCTCTGAGGATGAGGATCCCCACTACATTCATACTACTACTATTATTACTGATACCATCACCACTACCACTACTACTACCACCATTACTAGTATTGCTACTACTATTACTGTTAATATTAATAATAAAATAATGTTATCAGACTTTATCCTTGCTACAGTAACAAGTAGAGAAATAGAGAGACAGGAGAGGGAGATTGTTCTTGACCACCGTCTTGGAGTCTTCTTAAAGACTTGACCACCATCTTGGAGTCTTCTTAAAGACTTGACCACCATCTTGGAGTCTTCCTAAAGACTTGACCACCATCTTGGAGTCTTCTTAAAGACTTGACCACCATCTTGGAGTCTTCTTAAAGACTTGACCACCATCTTGGAGTTTTCTTAAAGACTTGACCACCATCTTGGAGTCTTCTTAAAGACTTGACCACCATCTTGGAGTCTTAAAGACTTGACCACTGTTTTGGAGTCTTCTTAAAGACTTGACCACCATCTTGGAGTCTACTTAAAGACTTGATCACCGTCTTGGAGTCTTCTTAAAGACTTGACCACCATCTTGGAGTCTTCTTAAAGACTTGATCACCGTCTTGGAGTCTTATTAAAGACTTGACCACCATCTTGGAGTCTTAAAGACTTGACCACCGTCTTGGAGTCTTCTTAAAGACATGACCAACGTCTTGGAGTCTTCTTAAAGACTTGACCACCGTCTTGGAGTCTTCTTAAAGAAGGCTTGACCACCGTCTTGGAGTCTTCTTAAAGAAGGCTTGACCACCGTCTTGGAGTCTTCTTAAAGAAGGCTTGACCACCGTCTTGGAGTCTTCTTAAAGAAGGCTTGACCACCGTCTTGGAGTCTTCTTAAAGAAGGATTGCCCACCGTCTTGGAGTCTTCTTAAAGAAGGCTTGACCACCGTCTTGGAGTCTTCTTAAAGAAGGATTGCCCACCGTCTTGGAGTCTTCTTAAAGAAGGATTGACCACTGTCTTGGAGTCTTAAAGACTTGAGCACCGTCTTGGAATCTTCTTAAAGAAGGATTGACCACCGTCTTGGAGTCTTAAATTATTATTATTATAATCAAATAGAAGCGCTAAACCACAGGGGTTATACAGCTTGGAGGCTTAAAGGATTGACCACCGTCTTGGAATCTTCTTAAAGAAGGGTTCCTCAGTAGCTGTGGTCAGTAATTTGTTAATGGAGAGTGGCAGTGAGAAGTGGTGCTTGTCTCCTTAACACAACACGGTTATAGAGGAGTAAGCCACCTTTCTCCCAAACACAACACGGATTTAGTGAAGGGAGGAGAGAGAGAAGGTATCTTTGTCCCAAATACAACACGGATTTAGTGAAGGAGAGAGTGTAATTTGTGTTTAGGTTCGTGTGTACTCACCTACTGGTGGTGGCGACAGCTCCTGGCCCCACCTCTTCGCTGGTCACTATGCGTATACTGTATTTTATTCTATTTTTTTTGAATCGCCAGCTCCCGGCCCAGAACTGGAAAATATAATGTGGGATCGCCTCAGCGAAAAATAATACTCACCTAATCTTATGCAAATTTTATTTATCACCATTACTAATTTCACACCAAAACTTACGCAAAATATTTTACATAAAAGTATTGAATTTTTCGTAACATAAATTTAATAGTTTAGCCAAAACCGTTTTTAAAAATTTACATAGTTATAGTGGAACACTTTTTTTTTATTATTCCTGGGAGGGAATTTTTAAGTTACCCCTTGAAGCTTGTTGGAGGAGGTTCTTGGAGGAGGAGGTTCTTGGAGGAGGATCTTGGCGGAGGATCTAAGAAGAGGTGCTTAGAGGAGAAGAGGTCTTTGGAGTAAGAGGTCCTTGGAGGAGGAGGTCCTTGGAGAAAGAGGTTGTTGGAGGCGTAACGAGGCAATTGGATCGTTTACCCACACGGACGGACAAGTCTTTCTTAAGCAAGCGACTCGCCACGACCCAAGTGCGTAAACTTAGTGCTGGAGAGTCCGCAAAGTTGGCGAAGGGACGTTGTTGACAGCTGGCGAGAACTGGTCAACTTGACGAAGGGACGTTGTTGACAGCTGGCGAGAGCTGGTCAACTTGACGATGAAAAGTGAACAAATTTTGGCAATGGAAAGTGTATTGTGAGACTAACAATAAAGCTAATTTTATGTATTTTAAAATAAACACTAAATTTTGGAAATAATTTAAGAAATACAATTGTCCCCCCCTTAAAAATTACATCAATTAACCTACATAGTGCTACATCAAGCTACAACAGTGCTACATCAGGCTACAACAGTACTTGAATACAGTAAATACAGTAAATCAGTCTAGATAAAGTATTCACTTAGTCAACAAAACTCCAAAATTTATTCTTCAGCGAAGACAAAATGTCAACATCAACACAATAACAATGTTGTCTTCTGCTTTCTGTCTCATGGACTCCGACTAGAACTGGTCTTTGGATTTAGACACTTACCGGAGGGTTCTAGGATCATCTAGCATCATGCCAAGCCACATTAGATGAAACCACGGTAAGGATGCGGTTAGAACTCATGGCAAGTAAGTGGGAAATCTCCAGGCCAGTGCGTAAACCACTAACCTCACCCATACCGTAGTCTGCAATCGTTAGATTACGATTTCGTGATTCAAATTAGACGATCCTAGATAAGTAAGTTAATTCAGGCACAGGTCCACATAAGTACAATCATTATACAGTGTAACACGTGCAATAAGATCACAGTAAGCAGGTGATATCACAATATGCAGAAGTATTGTAAAAAAAAATAGTGACATCCCAAGCGCTTTCGTGATTTCTCATATTATCAGGGAATAGTAAAAATAAAAGGAGAGCAGAAATCTTTTCAAGGTAAGATGTCATATGTGAGGTGATATCTCAGCCTTATAAACCTTCTGTACTGTTATTTTTACAGTTCCATCTGACAAATCGCGAAAGCGCTTGGAAACTCCTTATTTTTTTCATAGTGGTTATTTTGCATGATAACATTTGTGTAAATTACCCACCAGGATAACACAAAAACTTCAGTGACTTATTTTCTTTGTGGTCGTTGTGATATCTTATTATTTAAAGCTTAGCTGTAAGATATAGTATAAATCAGTCATGATTTATAACCTGTAATGAACACTTGTCGGTGTTCAGTAATAACCCAGATGGAAACAGAAACAGATTAATTGATCTGTATATTTCGATCCACTTCTGGGATCCTCTTCACAATCATCTGCTGAAGAGGACACCGGAAGGGGGTCAAAATATACAGATCAATTAATTTTCCGAGTTTGTCTCCCTGCGAGTTATTGTTGAACATAACTTTTAGAGTTAAAACAGCTGTCTCAACACAGTGACTAACGTTAAGAGGTGTATGTATATATATATATATATATATATATATATATATATATATATATATATATATATATATATATATATATATATATATATATATATATATAAAAAAATAAGTATGTATATATATATACAGACATACACCTCTCTGTGTATGAACCAGCGTCCAGGGAGGCCTCAGAAGCGACCAAAACAACATCTAAAAACTTCCTTGAAGATAAAAACAAGAAAACATCAGGGGAAAGACTCTCCAAGAGCCCAGCGGGACGGCAGACTGACCAATGACCGGAGACCCCTCTTGCTGGCGGGAGAAGCGGCGCCGGTGATTGGCTGAACCGCAAGCTTCGCGGGAGAAGGGACGCTGCTGACTGGCTGAGCACCAGCTCGGCGGGAGAGGCGGCGCTACTGATTGGCTCGCTGACCGTGTTTACCCGCCAAATATATACAAACACAAGATTTATTAGGATTTAGGCGCGCTATTGGTTCAGCTCAGTGGAACCCTCTATAACGATGATGGCCTGGAGATACACAGCACACACAGCAGGTGTTGATGTGTACACAACCTGCCCCAAGGCGTTCACACGTGTATACAAGCCTCTTAAAGGTGTTCCAATGTACACACAAGTCTCGCTAAGGTATTAAAATGTTGACATGGACTACAAGAATGTGTTGAATGTACACACAGACTCAGCAAGCCATTATGTACACACAGTCTCAATCCCTCCTGATGGAGCTACAACCTACAATGTAATGAATAACGATAATAATCAACAGAAAGGTCAATTTAAGAAATCTATTCCCCAGGTGTTTTACGACACCTGTGGAAATAGGCAATTAAGTTCGACCCCGGGAATGGGGGGGAGGGGTGAGACGCACTTCCTTGGATCAAGATCCCTCTCCCTCCTCCATTTACCAGGATTAATGAAGCTTCATTGAAGTTCCTTAACTCCTACGGGTCGCCAGATATCTACGTCCTTGTCATGTACCACCAGGTTCTCTCTACAGAACCTTAGATAACACACCTGCCCACAACAGGATAGTACCTACGCCCATAGACTAGTACCCACACTACTAGTAGGATAGTAATCACGCCCATAACAAGTGAGTCCCCTACTGCAACACAGTAGGAAGTCACCTACTCCCACAGCAAGACGTCACACACGTCACCATAGACGTCACCCACGTCACCACAGACGTCACCCACGTCACCACAGACGTCACCCACGTCACCATAGACGTCACCCACGTCAACAGACGTCAACAAACGTCACCCACGTCAACAAACGTCACCCACGTCAACAAACGTCACCCACGTCAACAAACGTCACCCACGTCAACAAACGTCACCCACGTCAACAAACGTCACCCACGTCAACTCAGACAAGTGTCTACACTTCCCACCTGTTGACTGTTCAAACAGCTGGAGGGTCGTGGGGAAGGGAATTGTGAGGGAGGGGTCGTGGGGGATTGAGTTGTGAGGGAGGGGTCGTGGATTGCCGTGAGGGGATGTTGTGAGGGAGGGGTCGTGGAGGGTCCCAGGGGGAGGGGGTTGTGAGGGAGGGGTCGTGGAGTTGTGAGGGAGGGATCGTGGAGGGAGAGAGGGAGGGAGGGAGGGAGGGAGGAAGGGAGGATGGAGGAATGGAAGGGATGGAGGATTGAAGTTATGGAAGGGTTGGAAGTTATGGAAGGGATGAAAATTATTGAAGGGATAGATGGAATGAGGGATGGAAGGGGCGGAGGGATGGAAGAGATGGAGGGGATGGAAAGATGGAAGGGATGGGGAGATGGAAGGGATGGAGGAATGAAAGGGATGGAGGGGATAGAGATGGAGGGATGGAGAAGGAGAGATGGAGGGATACAGGGAAGAAGGGAATGGAAGGGAGGGAAGAGGTGGGATAGAGAGGGAGGGGATGCAGGAAGGGTGGAGGAGATGGAAGGATGGAGGGGCGGAGGGAAAGGAGAGATGGAGGGAATGTATGGGATGGAGGTATGGAGTTGATGGAGGTATGGAGTTGATGGAGGTATGGAGTGGATAGAGGTATGGAGTGGATAGAGGTATGGAAGGGATGGAGGGATATAGGGATGGAAGGATGGAGAGGATGGAGTGCATGACACCTCCTCTACAAGCAAATATAAACCAAGTCATGCAGTGGGGTCACAGTAAGGGTCACAGTGGAGTCAATGTGGGGTCACAGTGAGATCACAGTGAGGTTACAGTGGGGTCACAGTGGGTCACATTAAGGGTCACAGGGGGGTCACAGTAAGGGTCACAGTGGAGTCAATGTGGGGTAACAATGAGATCACAGTGAGGTTACAGTGGGGTCACAGTGGGTCACATTAAGGGTCACATTGGGGTCACAGAAAATATAATGTTAAATGAGGACAAATTTCAGCAATATATGTAAAACTTGAGGTAACAGAAGCTAGATGAGAGAATAAATTGTAACAACACAATAGAGGGAGAAACTAGTGCGAAGGACCTGGGAGTGATAATGTCAAGAGGATCTCACCTTCAAGGATCACAACAAAGTCACTATTACAACTGCCACGAAAATGATATTATGGATAATGAGAACCTTCAAAAAAAGGAATAGATAATTAGAACCTTCAAAACAGGGGATGGATAATGAGAACCTTCAAAACAAGGGATGGATAATGAGAACCTTCAAAACAATGGATGGATAATGAGAACCTTCAAAACAAGGGATGGATAATGAGAACCTTCAAAACAAGGGATGGATAATGAGTCACTTGTTCTCTCTAGGCAGGAATATTGTTGTACTCCAACAGCCACTGTCAAGGCAGGTGATATTGTACATCTGGTGAATGTACAGAGGATTTTCACCAGATGGAGTACATAAGAACATAAGAAAGAAGGAATACTGCAGCAGGCCTACTGGCCCATGTGAGGCAGGTCCAAGTCTCTTACCATCTTAAGCCAATGACCCAACCTAGTCAGGTCAGGTCACATCCACTTATGGAAGGAGCACGGCATCAGACCCACTAGCACAAGCTAGTTAGGTCCAACTCACACCCATTCATACATTTATCCAACCTATTTTTTAAACTACACAACGTTTTAGCTTCTATGACGGTACTCGGGAGTTTGTTCCACTCATCCACAACTCTATTACCAAACCAGTGCTTTCCTATATCCTTCCTGAATCTGAATTTTTCCAACTTAAAACCATTGCTGCGAGTCCTGTCTTGGCTAGATATTTTTAGCACGCTATTTACATCCCCTTTATTTATTACTGTTTTTCATTTATACACCTCAATCATATCCTCCCTAATTCTACGCCTTTCTAGAGAGTGCAGATTCAGGGCCCTCAGTCTATCATCATAGGGAAGATTTCTGATACATGGGATCAACTTAGTCATCCTCCTTTGTACGTTTTCCAGAGCATTTATATCCATTCTGTAATACGGTGACCAAAACTGTGCAGCATAATCTAGATGAGGCCTAACCAAGGATATATAGAGTTGAAGCACAACCTGAGGACTTCTATTATTTATACTTCTTGACATGATGCCAAGGATTCTGTTAGCTTTATTGCGAACACTTATGCACTGTTGTCTTGGTTTCAGATTACTGCTAACCAGAACTCCTAAATATTTTTTGCAATCCGTAATATTAAGATCTACATAATTTAGTTTATATATGGCATGGTTATTTTCCTGTCCAACATTTAGAACTTTGCATTTGTCTATATTAAACTGCATCTGCCACTTCTCCGACCACTGCATCAGTCTATTCAAATCATCCTGGAGTGCTCTAATGTCCTCATTAGAATGAATTGGACGGCCTATTTTGGTGTCATCGCCAAACTTGCTTATGTCGCTATTTATTCCCTCATCTATGTCGTTTATGTAAATTGTGAACAACAAGGGGCCCAACACTGGCCCCTGTGGAACACCGCTTGTGACACTTCCCCACTCTGATTTCTCCCCATTTATGCAAACTCTCTGCTGCCTATCTATCAACCATGGCTCAGTCCAGGAAAAAAAATTGTCCTCCTATTCTGCGTGTCTTAATTTTCCTCAATAGTCTCTGATGTGGGACTCTATCAAAAGCCTTACTGAAGTCCATATACACAATATCATATTCATTACCATGATCTACCTCCTCAAATACCTTAGTGAAAAAGTTAATAAATTCGTAAGACAGGAACGCCCTTTTGTAAAACCGTGCTGAGATTCATTAATAAATTTATGCCTTTCAAGATTGCTATGAATTACCTCGGCAATTATTGATTCCATAAATTTTCCCACTTCGGAAGTTAGGCTTATTGGTCTATATTTCGAAGCTAAGGATCTGTCACCTGCTTTGAAAATTGGTATCACATTTGCCATTTTCCACTTATGGCACTATGCCAGTTTGCAGTGCCAAAGGTTTGCTAAGCTCCTCTTTATATTCCTTTAGAACCCTAGTGTAAAGTTCATTGGGGCCTGGGGATTTGTTAGGTTTTAATTTATCTATTTGCCTAAGGACCATGTCACTTGTGACCCTAATTGTGCATAGTTTATTATCATCCTGTTCTACATAATTTATTATTACTGGAATATCGCTAGTATCTTCCTGTGTAAAAACTGAGAGGAAGTAAGTGTTAAAAATTCTACACATTTCCTTATCACTGAGGGTGAGCTGACCTGAGTAACTTTTCAGTGGGTCTATCTTGTCCCTAAACTTACTTCTGTATACCTGAAAGAATCCTTTTGGGTTAGTCTTCGATATCCTTGTGACTTTAACTTAATCTCTCTTCGGGGAAGAAATTACTGATTTCTTAACTGCCCCTCTCCTCTTTTGATTCACCTATATATGCCTCTCTTTTGACCAGTGAGATGTTTTAATCTATTATTTATCCATTTAAGATAATTTTTGTTTGATCTGATTTCCCTATTCAGAACATAAGTTGTCTGAGCAGCTAGAACTATGCTCTGGAAAACGTCATATCGGCAGCCATCACCACCTACCTGACCAATAGTCAGGTCATTCCAGTTCAGCCCACCCAGGTAGTTTCTCAGTCCTATGAAATCAGCCAGGCGGAAGTCAGGGACAGAGACTTGATTGCCATTATTAGGGTAATTCCATGATATATTAAAACTGAGTGATTTGTGATCACTTTCCCCAAGCTCATCATTAACCTCAAGATTATTAATTAGTGATTCCCTGCTGGCAAGAACCAAGTCAAGCAGGTTATTTCCTCTAGTTGGTTCTGTCACAAACTGTTTTAAAAACCAATGCTGAATCGTATCAAGAAAGTCGCTTGACTGTAAATTTCCTGTCAAATTCCTCCAGTCAATTTGTCTAAAGTTAAAATCTCCAATTAACACAACATTTTCGTATGTAGATGCCTTACGAATTTCGTCCCATATAAGTTTACTGCACTCCCTATCGAGGTTTGGGGGCCTGTAAATCACACACAAGATTAGTTTTTCACGTCCCTTGAGAAGCTGTATCCACACAGATTCAGTGGCTGATACTTATAATTTTATATATTGTCTAACACAACAAGTTAAATTATCTCTGACATACATCACTTCTCCAATACCCTTCCTGTTGACCCTATCAGTGTGGAATAATTTATAGCCTTGTATGTGACATTCAGAAGCATTTTTCTATCTTTCAGATTGAGCCAGGTCTCTGTTATAGCAATAATATCTATGTTTCCTGCACTTGCAATTAATCTTAGCTCATCTATCTTATTTCTTACACTCCTGCTATTAGTATAGTAAACCTTAAGAGAGCTAGTCTCTTGTTTCCCCCTGCTGTCTCCCTTTGTTTGCTGACCTGATCCATTGTCTTTATTTGTAACTTTATGATGAATAATGTATTTTAAACATGCCCTAGTGTTGCAAACTGACTGTTTCCCACACCCACCCATACCTCTATCTTCTATCAGTCTAAAATCCTACACAAGTCAGCAATGGCCCCCTCGATCGAGTTGGCCAATGCTACCACCCCTGCCCCAGAGAGATGTACCCCATCCTTTGCATACATACCATGTTTGCCAAAGAAGTTGTCCCAGTTGTCAAGTTCCTTGCAGTATCTGTCTAGCCAGCAATTTACACCAATTGCCCTAGACATCCATTCATTGGCCACTTCCCTTCTAGGCAAGATGCTACATATAATTGGAACCCCTCCCTTAGACCTAATTAAATCTTTAGCTGACCTGTACTTATCTAGCAGCTCTTCTCTCCTACCCTTCCCGATATCATTTCCACCAGCACTGAGACACATAATGGGCTTGTTCCCATTACCTGACATGATATTATCCAACCTGTTGACTATGTCACCAACACCAGCTCCAGGGTAGCAAACCCTCTGTCTCACTTCCTCACCAATCACAAGAATGCGCTTACCACTATTAGCAGGGGAAGTAGTACCTTTACCTTCACTGGCCTCTGGAGTACACTCATCCTGGAAAACAGAGAAGCGATTTCCTACTTTCAAATCTTCTCTCTCAACTTTCCTTATTTTGATGTTCCTGCCATTACTGGGAACCACTTGCCCCTTGTAGCAGGTGCTGGACTGAACCTCACTCCTGGTAGAGTTATTCCCCTCACCCACTCCAGCCACCTCACACTCACTCCCAAACCCATCGAGGTGAACCTTCAGCCTCCTAATTTCCTCCTGGAGAAGTAGGACCCCTTCCTTCAACACTTTAACCTCAGATTTTGAAACACTTCAGAAGCAAGCCATGGCTTTGTAACCCTCCACACAAATCCCCAAAGCAGCTCAGGACCGTATGACCACTTGTGCCCACTGACACAGAACTTTCACTGCTGGACAATGTACAGAGAACTTTCACTGATGGTGAATGAACAGAGAACTTTCACTGCTGGAGAATGTACAGAGAACTTTCACTGCTGGAGAATGTACAGAGAACTTTCACTGCTGGAGAATGTACAGAGAACTTTCACTGCTGGAGAATGTACAGAGAACTTCCACTGCTGGAGAATGTACAGAGAACTTTCACTGCTGAACAATGTACAGAGAACTTTCACTGCACGTACAAGTAAAGTCAAGCACCATAATTACTGGGAATGCTTGAAGTCCCTTTACCTGTACTCCTTGGAACACAGGTGAGAAAGATGCATCATAATTTACACCCGGAAAATCCTAGAGGAACTGGTCCCAGATCTGCACACTGAAATCACTCCCTATGAAAGCAAAAGACTTGGCAGACTGTACAACATTCCACTAATGAAAAGCAAGAGTGTTGTGAGTACACTAAGAGATAACACAATATGTGTTAGAGGCCCAAGACTGTTCAACTGCCTCATAGCATAGATAAAGGGGATTACCAAGAGACCCTTAGCTGTCTTCAAGACCCCTGGCTGTCTTCAAAACCCTTGGCTCTCTTCAAGAGCCTTGGCTCTCTTCAAGAGCCTTGGCTCTCTTCAAGAGCCTTGGCTCTCTTCAAGAGCCTTGGCTCTCTTCAAGAGCCTTGGCTCTCTTCAAGAGCCTTGGCTCTCTTCAAGAGTCTTGGCTCTCTTCAAGAGCCTTGGCTCTCTTCTAGACCCCTGGCTGTCTTCAAGACTCCTGGTTGTGTTCAAAACCCATGGTTGTCTTCAAGACCCTTGGTCGTGTTCAAGACACTTGGTCGTGTTCAAGACCTCTGGTTGTCTTCAAGACCCCTGGTTGTCTTCAAGACCCTTGGTCGTGTTCAAGACCCCTGGTTGTCTTCGAAACCCCTGGTTGTCTTCAAGAGGGAGCTGGACAGACACATAAAGTCAGTACCTGACCAGCCGGGCTGTGGTTCCTACGTTGGACTACGTGTGACCAGCAGTAACAACTTGGTTGATCCGTCCCTGATCCACCAGGAGGTCTGGTCATGGACCCTCCCGCAGAGGGGTGTTGACCCCCCCTGAACACCCTCTAGGAAGACTCCAAGAACTCTACAGGTAAACTCCCCTCTCTCTCCCTCCTTCCTCCTTATTCCCATTCTCCTCTCTCTCTTTACTTTCTCTTCCTCCCTGCTTCTCCTCTTTCCATGTAAACATGTCTATCTCCCCACCCTCCCCTCCCCGCCTGTTGGGGAGGGTTGTGGGTGAGTCTGGTGACCATTAAAATACATGAAGACCTGGGGATTATCTTGAGCCGATTACTGCAACCCCCCAGACGTGGGGAGGAAGGTGGGGAGGGGAGGGCAATGGAAGGTGGGAACGGAAGGTGGGGAGGCAAGTTGGGGAAGACAATAGGGAAGACGGTGAAAACAGCAGGGAAGACAGTGGGAAGACAGTGGGGAAGACAGTGGGGAAGATAGAGGGGAAAACGGTTGGGAAGACAGTGGGAAGACGGTGGGAAAGATGTTGGGGAAGACGGTGAAGACAGTAAGGAAGATAGTGGGGAAGACAGTGGGGAAGATGGTGGGAAAGACGGTGGGGAAGACAGTGGGAAAGACGGTGGGGAAGACGGTGGGGAAGACAGTGGGGAAGGCAGTGGGGAAGACGGTGGGGAAGACGGTGGTAAAGACAGTGGGGAAAGCAGTGGGGAAGACGGTGAGTAAGGTGGGGAAGACAGTGGGGAAGGTGGGGAAGTCTCCCTAACACCTGAGAGGTCCAGGAGCTACAAGTCAACACACTACACACGCCCAACCTGTATCTTTACCTGCTCGACGTTTCGCCCAACACCCCTACGGGATTAGCGCTTTCCTTATAATAATAAAATAATAATAATAATAATTAATAATAATAAAATTATATAATAATAATAATAATAATAATAATAAAATTATATAATAATAATATTAATAATAAAATAGTCATAATAATTATAATAATAATCACCTAGAAACATGACCTACCTTTACTTCAAACAATTAGACAATAAAATAATCAATAAACAAGAAAAATAATGAAATAACATTAACTACAAAATAATTAATGGAACAGGAATAAAAAAAAATATTAAAAACTTCAAGGAAGAAAACATTAATTACTTTAGGATATTATATTCTAAGGTGTTATCACGGAGAACTTGTCAAGTTTCTCTCAGTAAAGTTCTAATAAAAGGGGGGGGGACTTTGATTTAATAAGAGTCTTGATTTAAGTTTAATGTTGGTGTTTTATTGTGTTTGTTGGTCTATGTTTTTTTTTGGGGGGAGGCGTAGTTTGAATGTGCGACCTTAATTTACTGTTGTTCCCGTTGGTGAAGTTCTGGCGTTTGTTTACAGTTGGGATGTTACCTGTTTGTGTGTGTGTGTATCCTCACCTATATGTGGTTGCTAGGGTCGAGTCACAGCTCCTGGTCCGGCCTCTTCACTGGTCGCTACTAGGTCCACTCTCTCTCCCTGCTCCATGAGTTTTATCATACCTCTTCTTCAAGCTATGTATAGATCCTGCCTACACTACATCACTCTCCAGATTGTTCCACTTCAGTGATAACTCTGTAACTGAAGAAATAATTCCTAACATTCCTGTGATTCATATGAGTCTTCAACTTCCAGTTGTGACCCCTTGTTGCTGTGTCCCATCCTTGTTGCTGTGTCACATCCTTGTTGCTGTGTCACATCCTTGTTGCTGTGTCACATGCTTGTTGCTGTGTCACATCTCTGAAACATCCAGTCCCTATCCACCTTGTCAATTCCTCTCAATATATGTGGTTATCATGTCCCCCCTACCCTGCCTCTCCTGTCCGTGTCGTCAGGTTGAGTTCCCTTAACCTCTCGTCATTAGAGAAAGTGCAAACCTTTGCACTTTCTCTAATTTCCTTACATGCTTGGTTAGGTGTGGGTTCCAAACTGGCGCTGCATACTCCAATATAGACCTGACATACACGGTGTACAGTGTCCTGAACGATTCCTTATTGACATGTCGGAATACTGTTCTCAGGTTTGCTCGGCCCCCTTATGCTGCAGCAGTTATTTGGTTGATGTGTGTGTGTGTGTGTTGTTGTGTGTGTGTGTGTGTGTGTGTGTGTGTGTGTGTGACCAATCACAATACACTCGTGCAAGTAGTTACAACTTCTTAAGACGCTGCCGAAGACGGTCCCTTGGGACAGGCACTGGTGGGGGAGGGGGCGTTGCTCCCCACCACACACGTCCAGGAGAAAGGGTGGAGGGGGCGAGGCCCCCCCACGTGTATTCTCAAGCAATAACAACCTAATAACGTGTTAATTACTTGAAAATACCCGAGGGAGAACCCCAAAATAGTAGTAGTAGTAGTAGCAGCAGCAATAGTAGTAGTAGCAGTAGTAGTAGTAGTAGCAGTAGTAGTAGCAGCAGCAATAGTAGTAGTAGCTGCACATGGTTCCCTCCTTTGTAGGCCTGCCTTTGACCTTGTGAAGCAATATTTCTTGGTAGAATTTTTTCCCCCTTGCCAGGCCTCTGCAGCCTGTTAAAAGTTTTGCACTCTGGTAGTTGCTTGGTGGACAGCAACCATCCAGGGAGACACTACCATCCTGTGAGTGGGAAATGGAAGCTTGTTAAACGTTCTGCACTCTGGCATAATTGTTTTTCTTATGTTTTTTTGTCTAGTGAACACGTAAGATGACAGGTAAATCTTACTATCTCATGCAGTAGACATAGACAGCTTCATGCAGTAGACATAGCTTCATGCATTAGACATAGTGTCATGAAGTAGACATGCAGTAGACATAGCCTCATACAGTAGACATAGCTTCATGCAGTAGACATAGTGTCATGAAGTAGACAGCCTCATACAGTAGCCTCCAGGCTAGCCGCCAGGATGTAAGGATACTGTGAGGTCTTTTCCCTCGTCTTCCTGTGGGCAGTGGCCAGATGGAGTGGAGGGTGAGGAGAGAGCCTTCTACTTTATTATCCTTGACACTCACACCTAGGTAATACAGGATAGTTTTTAATCTAGAGAGTACTGGATAGTTCAACTACTTAATAGTACAACCATCCTTAACCCCAGCAACCAACATTACCCAAGCAACCCCCATTAACCCCACCAACCACCATTAACCCCAGCAACCAACATTAACCACAACAACCAACATTACCCCCAGCAACCACCATCAACCCCAGCAACCACTATTAACCCCAGCAACTAACATTACCCCCAGCAATCATTACCCCCAGCAACCAACATTAACCCACCAACCAGCCGTTAACCCCAGCAACCAACATTAACCCCAGCAACCAACATTAACCCCACCAACTAGCCGTTAACCCCAGCAACCAACATTACCCCAGCAACCAACGTTACCCCCAGCAACCACCATTAACCACAGCAACCAGCCAGACACACACACACAAGCCCCGCCCTCTTTTACTCCCGCGCAAAGTTGTAAACAAACACTTACTTTCCCGCCATTTGCAGACGACACCTCAAAGAGTCGTATATACAGAGCAAGGAGGACCGACTCTTGTTTACGAGGCTAACCAACGAGCAGTTCCACACCGCCGGCTCGCTTGTTCGCCCGCGAACAACGCCAAACACCGCCAAACAGCGCCAAACAACCGCCCCAAACTTCTCACGCCGCCAAAGTTAGCCTCCGCCAACCAATTTAAATGCCGCCTCGTTTACCCGCGCTTTATTCGCGCGCCAGCATGGTTAAAAGGACGATTCTCGCGCGCGCCAATCAAGACCGCGGGGGTGGAGGTGGTAGCAGATGGTGAGGGTGGGGGAGAGGTGGGGAGGGTTGAGACACAGCTCCTGGCCCCGGAGCTCGCTACATGCAGCGGTATGTCTTTAAAACACAGACGGAATGGTGATCCAATGTGAGGTTTGATGACAGCATCACCCACATAACGTGACACGACCTCGTCACATCACCCACATAACATGACACGACCTCGTCACACCACCCACATAACATGACACGACCTCGTCACACCAGCCACATAACATGACACTACCTTGTCACACCAGCCACATAACGTGACACGACCTCGTCACATCACCCACATAACATGACACGACCTTGTCACACCACCCACATAACGTGACACGACCTTGTCACACCACCCACATAACGTGACACAACCTCGTCACACCACCCACATATTTAAGATATACCTACAAGAGGACTACAAGACTACATGAGGCTACAAGAGGACTACATGAGGACTACATAAGGTCTACAAGAGGACTACAAGAGGGCTAAAAGAGGACTACATGAGGATTACAAGAGTACTAGATGAGGCTACAAAAGGACTACATGAGGCTACAAGAGAACTACATGAAGCTACAAGAGGACTACAAGAGAACTAAAAGAGGACAACAAGAGACAAGAGAATTACAAGACTACAAGAAAATTACATGACTACAAGAAAATTACAAGACTACAAGATAATTATATGAGGCTACACAAAGACTACAAAAAGAATCCAAGAGGCTACATGAGACTACATACAAGACAACTACAAGAAGACTACAAGACAACTACAAGAAGACTACAAGACAACTACAAGAAGACTACAAGACAACTACAAGAAGACTACAAGACAACTACAAGAAGACTACAAGACAACTACAAGAAGACTACAAGACAACTACAAGAAGACTACAAGACAACTACAAGAAAACTACAAGACAACTACAAGAGGACTATATGAGGCTTGTCACACCAGCCACATAACGTGACACGACCTCGTCACATCACCCACATAACATGACACGACCTTGTCACACCACCCACATAACGTGACACGACCTTGTCACACCACCCACATAACGTGACACAACCTCGTCACACCACCCACATATTTAAGATATACCTACAAGAGGACTACAAGACTACATGAGGCTACAAGAGGACTACATGAGGACTACATAAGGTCTACAAGAGGACTACATGAGGGCTAAAAGAGGACTACATGAGGATTACAAGAGTACTAGATGAGGCTACAAAAGGACTACATGAGGCTACAAGAGAACTACATGAAGCTACAAGAGGACTACAAGAGAACTAAAAGAGGACAACAAGAGACAAGAGAATTACAAGACTACAAGAAATTACATGACTACAAGAAAATTACAAGACTACAAGATAATTATATGAGGCTACACAAAGACTACAAAAAGAATCCAAGAGGCTACATGAGACTACATACAAGACAACTACAAGAAGACTACAAGACAACTACAAGAAGACTACAAGACAACTACAAGAAGACTACAAGACAACTACAAGAAGACTACAAGACAACTACAAGAAGACTACAAGACAACTACAAGAAGACTACAAGACAACTACAAGAAGACTACAAGACAACTACAAGAGGACTATATGAGGCTACAACAGGACTATAAGAGACTACAAAAAGAATCCAAGAGGCTATAAGAGGAATGAAAGAGGAGGAGAAGGAGAGAGAGAAGACATTAAGCCAGGATAACCCAAAGAAAGCGAGGCCAGTGTGGCTTTCTTTTCCCTCACAGGTCTCCCTGGACCACGACATAACCCACACTACCGCTGGCCGCGCAAGGGTAGCACAAAAACTTCCCCTTCATACCTCTGTCCTCACCGGGATATCTAACCCATGTCCCCTTGATTTGTGAGCCTCATGATCACGTTAAGGGGCTAGCAGGTGAAGAGGCTACTAGGTGAAGGGGCTAGCAGGTGAAGGGGCTAGCAGGTGAAGGGGCTAGCAGGTGAAGAGGCTACTAGGTGAAGGGGCTAGCAGGTGAAGGGGCTAGCAGGTGAAGGGGCTACTAGGTGAAGGGGCTAGCAGGTGAAGGGGCTAGCAGGTGAAGGGCTACAGGTGAGGGGCTACTGGTGAAGGGGCTAGCAGGTGAAGAGGCTACTAGGTGGAGGGGCTAGCTGGTGAAGGGGCTAGCAGGTGAAGAGGCTACTAGGTGGAGGGGCTAGCAGGTGAAGGGGCTAGCAGGTGAAGAGGCTACTAGGTGGAGGGGCTAGCAGGTAAGGGCTAGCAGGTGAAGGGCTACAGGTGAAGGGGCTAGCAGGTGAAGGGGCTAGCAGGTGAAGTGGCTACTAGGTGAAGGGGCTAGCAGGTGAAGGGGCTAGCAGGTGAAGAGGCTACTAGGTGAAGGGGCTAGCAGGTGAAGGGGCTAGCAGGTGAAGAGGCTACTAGGTGAAGGGGCTAGCAGGTGAAGGGGCTAGCAGGTGAAGAGGCTACTAGGTGAAGGGGCTAGCAGGTGAAGAGGCTACTAGGTGAAGGGGCTAGCAGGTGAAGGGCTAGCAGGTGAAGGGGCTAGCAGGTGAAGGAGGCTACTAAGTGGTGAAGGGCCTAGCAGGTGAAGGGGCTAGCAGGTGAAGAGACTACTAGGTGAAGGGGCTAGCAGGTGAAGGGGCTAGCAGGTGAAGGGCTAGCAGGTGAAGAGGCTACTAGGTGAAGGGGCTAGCAGGTGAAGAGGCTACTAGGTGAAGGGGCTAGCAGGTGAAGGGGCTAGCAGGTGAAGGGGCTAGCAGGTGAAGGGGCTAGCAGGTGAAGGGGCTAGCAGGTGAAGGGGCTAGAAGGTGAAGAGGCTAGCAGGTGAAGGGGCTAGCAGGTGAAGGGGCTAGCAGGTGAAGGGGCTAGCAGGTGAAAGGGCTAGCAGGTGAAGGGGCTAGCAGGTGAGGGAGCTAGCAGGTGAGGTAGCTAGCAGGTGAGGGGGCTAGCAGGTGAAGGGGCTAGCAGGTGAGGGGGCTAGCAGGTGAGGGGGCTAGCAGGTGAAGGGCTATGTGAAGGGGATAGCAGGTGAAGGGACTAGCAGGTGAGTGGGCTAGCAGGTGAAGGGACTAACATTTGAAGGGGCTAGCAGCTGAAGTGGCTAGCAGGTTAGGGACTACTAGATTAGCGTCTCTCACTTTCTCTTTCTAGTTTTCCACTTCCCTCAGGGGAAAGGGGGGGGGGTTGCCGCGCCCCCCGTTCTGGCCAGTCGATGCCTGGGTTTCCGTGATCCTGAATCCTAATCCTTCCTGATCCTGAATCCTAATCCTGGAGACTTAGAGCCACCAGGGTTTAAAGTTTTACTGGGCGTCCCTGGATAGTTTTCTGAGAAGGATATTGGAGAAGCAAATGGATAGGTGAAAGCAGGGGAAGAGAGATGGATAGGTGAAGGCAGGGGAAGAGAGATGTATAGGTGAAGGTAGGGGAAGAGAGATGGATAGGTGAAGGTAGGGGAAGAGAGATGGACAGGTGAAGGTAGGGGAAGAGAGATGGATAAGTGAAGGTAGGGGAAGAGAGATGGATAAGTGAAGGCAGAGGAAGACAAAGGGATAGACTGAGAGATGGATAGGTCAGGAGATATGGACAGGTGGTAGGAACCACAGCCTGGCTGATCAGGTACTAACTTAATGAAGACAACCAGGGGTCTTGAAGACAGCCAGGGGTCTTTAAAACAACCATGGATCTTGAAGACAACCAGGGGTCTTGAAGACAACCAGGGATAGGATAGGGGGGTCTTGAAGACAACCAGGGGTCTTGAAGACAACCAGGGATAGGATAGGGGTTTTGAAGACAACCAGGGGTTTTGAAGACAGTCAGGGGTCTTGAAAGACAACCAGGGGTCTTGAAGACAGCCATGGGTCTATTGGTATTCTCCCTTATGTATGCTGGGAGGCTGTAGAATAGTCTTGGGTCCCTGACACTTAGTGTTATTTATTAGTGTACTCACGGCACTTTTGCTTTCATAGGGAGTGATTTCAGTGTGCAGATTTGGGACTAATCCCTTTAGGATTTTCCAGGTGTAAATCATGATGCATCTTTCTCGCCTGTGTTCCAAGGAGTACAGGTCAAAGGATTTCAAACATTCCCAGTAATTATGGTGCTTGACTGTACTTGTACGTGCAGTAAAAGTTCTCTGTACATTCTCCAGCAGTGAAAGTTCTCTGCACATTGTCCAGCAGTGAAAGTTCTCTGTACATTGTCCAGCAGTGAAAGTTCTCTGCACATTGTCCAGCAGTGAAAGTTCTCTGTACATTGTCCAGCAGTGAAAGTTCTCTGTACATTGTCCAGCAGTGAAAGTTCTCTGTACATTGTTCAGATGTACAATATCACCTGCCTTGACAGTGGTTGTTGGAGTACAACAATATTCCAGCCTAGAGAGAACAAGTGACTCATTATCCATTCCTTGTTCTGAAGGTTCTCATTATCCATTCCTTGTTTTGAAGGTTCTCATTATCCATCCCTTGTTTTGAAGGTTCTCCTTATCCATCCCTTGTTTTGAAGGTTCTCATTATCTATTCCTTGTTTTGAAGGTTCTCATTATCCATTCCTTGTTTTGAAGGTTCTCATTATCCATCCCTTGTTTTGAAGGTTCTCATTATCCATCCCTTGTTCTGAAGGTTCTCATTATCAATCCCTTGTTTTGAAGATTCTTATTATCCATCCCATGAACCCACATCAAACGCCTTTCAACACTCGCCATGGGTTCGAACACTTTTCTGAGAACAGATTTGGGTATTACCCGAAACATGGGAAGATGGCTTCCCAGGTGGGTCGCCAGGTTTGTCTCTAGGTGGGTCTCCAGGTGGTGTCAGCAGGTGGGTCTCCAGGTGGGCCAGCAGGTGGGTCAGCGGGTGGGACTCCAGGTTGGTCTGCAGGTGGGTCTGAAGATGGGTCTCCAGGTGGGTTTCCAGGTGAGTCTGCAGGTGGGTCTCCAGGTTGGTCGCCAGGTGGGTCGCCAGGTGGGTCGCCAGGTGGGTCGCCAGGTGGGTCTGCATGTTGTTCTCCAGGTGGGTCTCCAGGTGGATCTGCAGGTGGGTCTGCAGGTGGGTCCCATGTGGGTCTCCAGGTGGGTCTCCAGGTGGGTCTCAAGGTGGGTCGCCAGGTGGGTCTCCAGGTGGGTCTGCAGGTGGGTCTGCAGGTGGGTCTCCAGGTGGGTCGCCATGTGGGTCTCCAGGTGGGTCTCCAGGTGTGTCTCCAGGTGGGTCTGCAGGTGGGTCTACAGGTGGGTCTGCAGGGGCTCCAGGTGGGTTCCCATGGTGGGTCTACAGGTGGGTCTCCAGGTGGGTCTCCAGGTGGGTCGCCATGTGGGTCTCCAGGTGGGTCGCCATGTGGGTCTCCAGGTGGGTCTGCAGGTGGGTCTGCAGGTGGTTCTGCAGGTGGGTCTGCAGGTGGGTCTGCAGGTGGGTCTGCAGGTGGGTCTCCAGGTGGGTCTCCAGGTGGGTCTCCAGGGACCTTGGGATTGTGTTTATGGGCAGAAAGCGCCTGGGAGGAGCAGAGATTGTGTATACGAGGGGAAGTTATCGAGGGAGAACAGTGGGAGATTGTATTTATGGTGGGAGGAGGCTGGGAAAAGAGCGGGTAGAAGTGATGTTTATAGTGGGAGGTGGTAATGTTTATAGTGGGAGGTGGTAATGTTTATAGTGGGAGGTGGTAATGTTTATAGTGGGAGGTGGTAATGTTTATAGTGGGAGGTGGTAATGTTTATAGTGGGAGGTGGTAATGTTTATAGTGGGAGGTGGTAATATTTATAGTGAGAGGCTGGTAAGAGGTAATAATGTTTATAGCGGAGGTGGTAATGTTTATAGTGGGAGGCTGGTAAGTGGGGGCGGAGACCCCCAGACAAGAGAAGAGCAGTGAATATCTTTATTGTGGGGAATATATGGTGGGGATACTGAGGGGAATATATAGTGAGGATACTGAGGGGAATATATGGTGGGAATACTGAGGGGAATATATGGTGGGGATACTGAGGGGAATATATGGTGGGGATACTGAGGGGAATATATGGTGGGGATAATGAGGGGAATATATGGTGGGGATACTGAGGGGGAATATATGGTGGGGAATATATAGCAGGGAATATATGGTGGATAATATATGGCAGGGAATATATGGTGGGGAATATATGGTGGGGATACTGAGGGGAATATATGGTGGGGAATATAAGTCAAGGAATATATGGTGGGGATACTGAGGGGAATATATAGCAGAGAATATATGGTGGGGAATATATAGTGGGGAATATATGAAGGGGATACCGAGGGGAATATATGGTGGGGAATATATGGTAGGGAATATATGGTGGGGATACTGAGAGGAATATATGGTGGGGAATATATAGTAGGGAATATATGGTGGGGAATATATGGCAGGGAATATATGGCGGGGAATATATGGTGGGGAATATATGGCGGGGAATATATGGTGGGGATACTGAGGGGAATATATGGTGTTATATATATGGCAGGGAATATATGGTGGGGATACTAAGGGGAATATATGTTGGGGATACTGAGGGGAATATATGTTGGGGATACTGAGAAGAATATATGGTGGGGATACTGTGGGGAATATATGGTGGGGATACTTTGGGGAATATATGGTGGGGATACTGTGGGGAATATATGGTGGGGATACTGTGGGGAATATATGGTGGGGAATTAACAAGATGGTAAAAATAGTTTGTGGATCTTGACACAGACTATTATTATTATTATGATTATTATTGCTATTATTACACTATTATTATTATTATTACCATTCTAATTATTATTACTATTATTATTATAAGTATTATTATTATTATAGGAGTGCTGAGGGAGTAAAGGAGTGAAGAGTGGAGAGTGTGGGGTTGGCTGGGGAGTGTGGTGAGTGGGACTAGCTGGGGAGTGTGTTAGTAGGGTCAATGCACTATGAAGGTGGGCTGGGGTGGGCTGGCTGGGGAGTGTGTTAGTAGGGTCAATGCACTATGAAGGTGGGCTGAGGTGGGCTGCTGGGAGTGTGTTAGTAGGGTCAATGCACTATGAAGGTGGGCTGGGTGGGCTGGCTGAGGAGTGTGTTAGTAGGGTCAATGCACTATGAAGGGGCTGGGTGGGCTGGCTGGGAGTGGGTTGGTGGGGTCAATGTACTATGAAGGTGGGCTGGTGGGCTGGGGTGTGCTGGGGTGTGCTGGGGTGGGCTGGCTGGGGAGTGTGTTAGTAGGGTCAATGCACTATGAAGGTGGGCTGGGGTGGGCTGGCTGGGGAGTGTGTTAGTAGGGTCAATGCACTATGAAGGGGCTGGGGTGGGCTGGCTGGGGAGTGGGTTGTGGGGTCAATGTACTATGAAGGTGGGCTGTGGTGGGCTGAGGTGTGCTGGGGTGGGCTGGCTGGGGAGTGTGTTAGTAGGGTCAATGCACTATGAAGGTGGGCTGGGGTGGGCTGGCTGGGGAGTGTGTTAGTAGGGTCAATGCACTATGAAGGTGCTGGGGTGGGCTGAGGTGGGCTGGCTGGGGAGTGGGTTGGTGGGGTCAATGCACTATGAAGGTATGCTGGGGTGGGCTGGCTGGGGAGTGTGTTAGTAGGGTCAATGCACTATGAAGGTGGGCTGGGAGTGGCTGGCTGGGGAGTGGGTTAGTGGGGTCAATACACTATGAAGGTGGGCTGGGGTGGGCTGGCAGGGGTGGTTGGTGGGGTCAATGTACTATGGAGGTGGGCTGGGATGGACTGGCTGGGGAGTGTGTTAGTAGGGTCAATGCACTATGAAGGTGGGCTGGGGTGGGCTGGCTGGGGAGTGTGTTAGTAGGGTCAATGCACTATGAAGGTGGGCTGGGGTGGGCTGGCTGGGGAGTGTGTTAGTAGGGTCAATGCACTATGAAGGTGGGCTGGGAGTGGGCTAGGCTGGGGAGTGTGTTAGTAGGGTCAATGCACTATGAAGGTGGGCTGAGGTGGGCTGGCTAGGGGAGTGTGTTAGTAGGGTCAATGCACTATGAAGGTGGCTGAGGTGGGCTGGCTGGAGTGTGTTAGTAGGGTCAATGCATTATGAAGGTGGGCTGGGGTGGAGCTGGCTGGGAGTGTGTTAGTAGGGTCAATGCACTATGAAGGTGGGCTGAGGGTGGGCTGGCTGGGAGTGTGTTAGTAGGGTCAATGCACTATGAAGGTGGGCTGGGGTGGCTGGCTGGGGAGTGTGTTAGTAGGGTCAATGCACTATGAAGGTGGGCTGGGTGGGCTGGCTGGGAGTGTGTTAGTAGGGTCAATGCACTATGAAGGTGGGCTGAGGTGGGCTGGCTGGGGAGTGTGTTAGTAGGGTCAATGCACTATGAAGGTGGGCTGAGGTGGGCTGGCTGGGGAGTGTGTTAGTAGGGTCAATGCACTATGAAGGTGGGCTGAGGTGGGCTGGAGGTGTTCGGGGAATCATTAATTTGTTCTTTGTGCATAGTTTTCACTTTTATCTGAATCTATATAGTTACAGAGATAATTATGATAATAATATAGGTCAATAATAATGAAGTAGTAATAATAATAATAATAATATTATAGGTCAATATATGAAGTGCATGAGTAATTTATTATTATTATAATCAATATATGAATAATGAGTAATAATAATAATAATAATATAATAATAATTAATATATAGATAATATATAATAATAATATAATAATATATAATAATATAATAATATAATATAATAATATAATAATAATAATAATAATAATAAATATAATAATAATAATAATATATAGTAATAATAATAATGAATAATGAAGAATAATGAATAAAGTTAGAGAAGAATGAATGAAGTGGAAAAGAGGAGAGAACTGAGAAGATAGAAGAATAACGAATGAAAAGAAGAAGAATGAACGAAGAAGAAGAACGAAGAATAAGAAGAGAAGAAGAAATAGAAGAAGAAAAAATGAATAAAAGAAGAAGAAGAAGAAAGAAGAGAGAAACGAAGAAGAAGAACAAGATAGAAGAAGAACAAGAAAAAACAAAAGAAGAAGAAGAGAAGAAACGAAGAAGAAAATGAAGAAGAAGGACAAGAAAAGAAAAGAAGAACGAAGAAAAGAAAGAAGAAGAAAAGAAGAAAAGAACGAGAAAAGAAGAGAGAAGAAGAAGAGAAAAGAAAGAGAAGAAGAAGAAGAGAAGAAGGAAGAAGAAGAAGAAGAAGAAGAAGAAAGAACGAAGAAGAAGAACAGAAGAAAGAAGAGAACGAAGAAGAAGAAGAAGAAAAGAAGAAGAAGAAGAAGAAGAAGGAAGGAAGAAAAGAAGAAGAAAAAAGAAGAGAAGAGAAGAAGAAGAAGAAGAAGAAGAAGAAGAAGAAGAACAAAGAAGAAAAGAAGAAGAGAAGAAGAAGAAGAAGAAGAAAGAAGAAGAAGAAGAAGAAGAAGAAGAAAACAAGAAGAAGAAGAAGAAGAAGAAAGAAGAAGAAAAGAAGAAGAAGAAGAAGAAGAAGAAGAAGAAGAAGAAGAACGAAGAAGAAGAACGAAGAAGAAGAAGAAGAAGAAGAAGAAGAAGAAAGAAGAAGAAGAAGAAGAAGAAGAAGAAGAAGAACGAAGAAGAAGAAGAAGAAGAACAAGAAGAAGAAGAAGAAGAAGAAGAACGAAGAAGAAGAAGAAGAAGAAGAAGAAGAAGAAGAAGAACGAAGAAGAAGAAGAAGAAGAACGAAGAAGAAGAAGAAGAAGAAGAACGAAGAAGAAGAAGAAGAAGAAGAAGAAGAAGAAGAAGAAGAAGAAGAAGAAGAAGAAGAAGAAGAAGAAGAAGAAGAAGAAGAGAACGAAGAAGAAGAACGAAGAAGAAGAAAACGAAGAAAAGACAGAAGAAGAAGAAGAAGAACGAAGAAGAAGAACAAGAAGAAGAAGAACGAAGAAGAAGAAGAAGAAGAAGAAGAAGAAGAAGAACGAAGAAGAAGAAGAAGAAGAACGAAGAAGAAGAAGAAGAAGAACGAAGAAGAAGAAGAAGAAGAAGAACGAAGAAGAAGAAGAAGAAGAAGCAGAACGAAGAAGAAGAACGAAGAAGAAGAAGAACGAAGAAGAAGAACGAAGAAGAAAAAGAAGAACGAAGAAGAAGAACGAAGAAGAAGAATAAGAAGAAGAAGAATGAAGAACGAAGAAGAAGAACGAAGAAGAAGAAGAACGAAGAAGAAGAAGAAGAAGAAGAACGAAGAAGAAGAACGAAGAAGAAGAAGAAGAAGAACGAAGAAGAAGAAGAAGCAGAACGAAGAAGAAGAACGAAGAAGATGAAGAACGAAGAAGAAGAAGAAGAAGAAGAAGCAGAACGAAGAAGAAGAACGAAGAAGAAGAAGAACGAAGAAGAAGAACGAAGAAGAAGAAGAAGAACGAAGAAGAAGAACGAAGAAGAAGAAGAACGAAGAAGAAGAACGAAGAAGAAGAACGAAGAAGAAGAAGCAGAACGAAGAAGAAGAAGCAAGAACGAAGAAGAAGAACGAAAAGAGAGAAGAACGAAGAAGAAGAACGAAGAAGAAGAACAGAACGAAGAAGAAGAAGAAGAACGAAGAAGAAGAACGAAGAAGAAGAAGCAACGTACAAACGGCACATTCCTCACCACCTTTCTTAGTTCTACGATGCCTACGTTATGAGATACACAAACAAACACAAACAACACACACAATAACAAACAACACAACAAACCCTACACACCAAAGAGACTCACAACAACACGAAACACGAACCACAACAAACAAATGACGAAGATAGAAGAAGAAAAACACACAACACACAACAACAACACAAACAACAACACAACAAACAAAAACACAAACACAACACAACAACAAAAAAAACAAACAAACACAAAACAACAACAAAACAAACAGAAGAACAAACAAACACAAAACAAGAACAGAACAAAACACACAACAAACAGAACAACAAACAAAACAGCAAAAACAAAACGAACAAAAAACACACAAACACAGAACAAAAAAACAACAAAAAACACAAAACAACACAAACAACAAACGAACAAAAACACAAGCAACACAACAAACGAACGACAACACAAACAAAAAAAAAACGAAAAGCAAAACACAAAAACAAAAAAACGAACAAACAAAACGAAAAAAACAGACAACAGAACGAAAAGCACACAACAAAAACAACAAAAAAACAAAACACACAACGAAGACAAAAAGACAGAAGACACGAAAAAGACAGCACAAAACAAACGACAGAAGAAACAGAACAAAAAAAACAAAAACAACAAACAAGAACAAAAACACAAACAAACAACACAAAACAAGAACGAAGACAACAAGAACGACACAAACAAACAAACAACAACAAAAGAAACACAAAAAAACAAACACAACACACAACACAAAAACAACAAACACAACAAAACACACAAAAACAAACAAACAACAACACAAAACAACACAACACAAAAACAAACAAACAACAAAAACACAAAGAACAACACAACACACAAACAAAAACAAACACACAAACAACACAACACAAAAGCAAAACAAACAAAAACACAAAACAACACAAGAACACAACACAAACACACAAAAGAACAAACACAAAAACAACACAACACAAAACACAAAACCACACAACAC
>WNWK01020156.1:0-36370 GCA_009830355.1 Cherax destructor | reverse complement strand
ATGGAGAGTTAGATATATCAGGAAGATGGACGGAATATTTTGAGGAATTGTTAAATGTTGATGAAGATAGGAAGCTGTAATTTCGTGTATTGGGCAAGGAGGAATAACATCTTATAGGAGTGAGGAAGAACCAGTTGAGTGTGGGGGAAGTTCGAGAGGCAGTGAGTAGAATGAAAGGGGGTAAAGCAGCTAAGATTGATGGCATAAAGAGAGAAATGTTAAAGGCAGGTGGGGGTATATTTTTAGAGTGATTAGTGTTTTTATTTAATAAATATATGGAAAAGGGTAAGGTACCTAGGGATTGGCAAAGAGCATACACAGTTCCTTTGTATAGGGTATGGTAGAGTTATTATTGAAAGAATTAGGAGTTAGACGGAGAGCAGGATAGCAGATGAACAAGGAGGCTTTAGGAAGGATAGGGGTGTGTAGATCAAGTGTTTGCAGTGAAACATATAGGTGAACAATATTTAGATAAGAGTAAAGATGTGTTTGTGGCATTTATGGATTTGTAAAAGGCATATGATAGGGTGGATAGTGGGGCAATGTGACAGATGTTGCAAATGTATGGAATAGGACGTAGGTTATTGAAAGCGGTGAAAAGTTTTTACGAGGATAGTGAGGCACAGGTTAGAGTATGTATGCGAGAGAGAGATTAATCCCCTGTAAAAGTAGGCCTTAGACAAGGATGTGTGATGTCACCATGGTTGTTCAATATATTTATAGATGGAGTTGTAAGAGAAGTGAATGCTCAGTTGTTGGCAAGAGGTGTGGTGTTAAAATATAAAGAATCTAACACAAAGTGGGAGTTGTCACAGTTGCTCTTTGCTGATGACACTGTGCTTTTGTGGGATTCTGTAGAGAAGTTGCAGAGGTTGGTGGATGAGTTTGGTAGGGTATGTAAAAGAAGGAAATTAAGTGTATATAGGAAAGAGTAAGGTGATGAGGATAACAAAAAAATAGATAACGGAAGATTGTATATCAGATTAGAGGGAGAGAGTATGGAGGATGTGAATGTGTTCAGATATTTGGGAGAGGATGTGTCAGCAGATGGGTATATGAAGGATAAGGTGAATCATAGAATTAACGAGGGAAAAAAGGTGAGTGGTGCACTGAGGAGCTTGTGGCGACAGAAAACTTTATCCATTAAAGCAAAGAGGGAATGTATGAGAGTGTAGTTATACCAACACTCTTGTATGGGTGTGAGACATGGGTTGTGAATGTTGCAACACGGAGAAGGCTGGAGGCAGTGGAGATGTCATGTCTGAGGGCAATGTATGGTGTGAATAGAATGCAGAGAATCCATAGTTTGGAGATTAGGAAGAGTTGTAGGATTACGAAAACTATTATCCAGAGAGGTGAGGAGGGGTTTTTGAGGTGGTTTGGACATATAGAGAGGACAGAACAAAATAAAATGTGTTCGAGAGTGTATAAATCTGTAGTGGAGGGAAGGCGGGGTAGAGGTCGGCCTAGAAAAGGTTGGAGGGAGAGGGTAAAGGATGTTTTGTGTGCGAAGGGCTTGGACTTCAAGCAAACATGCATAATCGTGTTAGATAGGAGCGAATGGAGACAAATGGTTTTTAAGACTTGACGTGCTGTTGGAGTGTAGGCATGGTAACATTTATGAAAAACCTCTGATTTATCCACTGATGAAATTAACATTAGTAAGGGGATGGTATATAGTTCTATGTTAAAACAAAATATTCCCAATTGCCTTCAAAAATTCTTTAAGTCTTATGATGCACTTTTGAATAATAAAAAAAATAGCGCAAAAGTAATTATGAAAGAAACCGATTACCAAGGTAAAATGAATAATCTCCTAGATGATACTAAAACCTATTCTAAACTTAGAAAAAATCCCTTAGAAGCTGTTATCAGCAATTTCAATAAAACAATAAAACATCTACTGAAAGGCAAAGATGAATTAAATAAAAAATTTACTTCCACTAATCCATCTTTACCCTATATGTATAGATTACTAAAAATGCACAAACCAGGTAATCCAGTTAGACAAATTATTAGCTCTATAGGTTTACTTTCTTATAAACTATCTAAATCACTTGTTGGTATTTTGAGCCCAATTGTTGGTAAAATTATAATTTTAATGTTAAAAACAACTTAGATTTAGTTGATAAATTAAGCACCTTGACTGACTTAAATGATTTCAATATGGTTAATTTTGATGTTACTTCCTTGTTTACAAAAGTTTCAGTTGATTATTTACTAACTTTATTATCTGAAGAACTTGTTAATTACGATTTACCATTGCCAGTTCCTGCTATGATTAAAGTTATTAAACTTTGTATTGTTGATGCAAAATTTTTATTTAATGATGAGTTTTACACTCAGAAGTTTGATATGGCAATGAGAAATCCACTTTCACCTGTTCTATACATGGAATTTTTCGAAACAAGATTTCTTAACAAAATCCTTCCCAGTAGAGCTAAGTAGTATAGATATGTTGATGATATTTTGAGCCTTATGCCTAAGAATGTAGACATAAACCATTTCCTTGTTAAATTAAATAGCTTAGCAGAGTATATATATATATATATATATATATATATATATATATATATATATATATATATATATATATATATATATATATATATATATGTCGTGCCGATTAGGTAAAACTTGCGATTTTGGCTTAAATAGCAACTCTCACCTTGCCATATAAGACAAGTGAAAATTGGTGTATGGAATAATTTCGCCAAAATCAGTCTGAACATAACGAAAAAAATATATTTCATTGTGTTTGTTTATTATTAAATTAATGTTAACGTATCTAAAATATATTTAGTTGGGTTAGGCTAAATTAAATTGCGCTTGTTGTAATAAGGTTAGGTAGGTTTTCAAAGTTTCTCTTGGTACAAAATTATAAATTCTTACATTAACATAAATGAAAAAAATATATCTTTAAACGTATAAGATAAATTTTTTGAAAGGACTTAATTTTAGATGAGTTCTTGCTAATTCACCAGTTTTACCTAATCGGCACGACATATATATATATATATATATATATATATATATATATATATATATATATATATATATATATTTCGTGCCGATTAGGTAAAACTTGCGATTTTGGCTTAAATAGCAACGCTCACCTTGCCATATAAGACAAGCGAAAATTTGTGTATACAATAATTTCGCCAAAATCATTCAGAACATAACGAAAAAAATATATTTCATTGTGTTTGTTTATTATTAAATTAATGTTAACGTATCTAAAATATATTTAGTTGGGTTAGGCTAAATTAAATTGCGCTTGTTGTAATAAGGTTAGGTAGGTTTTCAAAGTTTCTCTTGGTACAAAAATATAAATTCTTACATTAACATAAATGGAAAAAATATATCTTTAAACGTATAAGAGAAAATTTTAGAAAGGACTTAATTTTAGATGAGTTCTTGCTAATTGACCAGTTTTACCTAATCGGCACGACATATATATATATATATATATATATATAGTCGTGCCGATTAAATAAACTTGCGATTTGGCTTAAATAGCAACGCTCATATTGCCATATAAGACAAGCGAAAATTTGTGTATGCAATAATTTCGCCAAAATCATTCTTAACCTAACGAAAAAATATATTTCACTGTGTTTGTTTATTATTAAATTATTGTAAACGTATCTAAAATATATTTAGTTGGGTTAGGCTAAATTAAATTGCGCTTGTTATAATAAGGTTAGGTAAGTTTTCTAGGT
The DNA here is from genome assembly GCA_009830355.1 of Cherax destructor. Taxonomy (NCBI): domain Eukaryota; kingdom Metazoa; phylum Arthropoda; class Malacostraca; order Decapoda; family Parastacidae; genus Cherax; species Cherax destructor. The sequence continues at coordinate 32,648 of WNWK01020156.1, read as the reverse complement.
TTCTTTAGGTACAAAATTATAAATTTTACATTAACACAAATTTTAAATGAGTTCTTGCTAATTGACCAGTTTTACGTAATCGGCATGAATATATATATATATATATATATATATATATATATATATATATATATATATATATATATATATATATATATATATATATATATATATATGTCGTGCCGATTAGGTAAAACTGGTCAATTAGCAGAACTCATCTAAATAAGTCCTTTCTAAAATTGTCACTTATACGTTTAAAGATATATTTTTTTAATTTATGTTTATGTAAGAATTTATAATTTTGTACCAAGAGAAACTTTGAAAACCTACCTAACCTTATTACAACAAGCGCAATTTAATTTAGCCTAACCAACTAAATATATTTATTTTAGATACGTTAACATTAATTTAATAATAAACAAATACAATGAAATATATTTTTCGTTAGGTTCAGAATGATTTTGGTGAAATAATTGCATACACAAATTTGCACTTGTCTTATATGGCAAGGTGAGCGTTGCTATTTAAGCCAAAATCGTAAGTTTTACCTAATCGGCACGACATATATATATTAGGTAGTAGGTTGGTAGACAGCAACCACCCAGGGAGGTACTACCGTCCTGCCAGGTGACTGTGAAACAGAAACCTGAAACTGTTTTACATGATGGTAGGATTGCTGGTGTCTTTTTTCTGTCTCATAAACACGCTGGATAACAGGTATATCTAGCTACTTCTACTTACACTTTAGGTCACACTACACTGGCATACACATGCATATATATACATACACACATCTAGGTTTTTCTTCTTTTTCTTAATAGCTCTTGTTCCTTTTATTTTCTCTATTGTCCATGGGGAAGTGGAAAAGAATCTTTCCTCCGTAAGCCATGCGTGTCGTATGAGGCGACTAAGATGCCGGGAGCAATGGGCTAGTAACCCTTCTCCTGTACAAATCTACTAAAAACGAGAAGAAGAAAAACTTTATAAAATTGGGTTGTCTGAATGTGCGTGGATGTAGTGCGGATGATAAGAAAGAGATGATTGCCGATGTTATGAATGAAAAGAAGTTGGATGTCCTGGCCCTAAGCGAAACAAAGCTGAAGGGGGTAGGCGAGTTTCAGTGGGGAGAAATAAATGGGATTAAGTCAGGAGTATCTGAGAGAGTTAGAGCTAAGGAAGGGGTAGCAATAATGTTGAAGGATCAGTTATGGAAGGAAAAGAGGGAATATAAATGTGTAAATTCAAGGATTATGTGGATTAAAATAAGGGTCGGATGCGAAAAGTGGGTCATAATAAGCGTGTATGCACCTGGAGAAGAGAGGAGTGTAGAGAGAGAGAGAGATTTTGGGAGATGTTAAGCGAATGTATAGGAACTTTTGAACCAAATGAGAGAGTAATTGTGGTAGGGGACCTAAATGCTAAAGTGGGAGAAACATGCAGAGAGGGTGTAGTAGGTAAGTTTGGGGTGCCAGGTGTAAATGATAATGGGAGCCCTCTTATTGAACTTTGTATAGAAAGGGGTTTAGTTATAGGTAATACATATTTTAAGAAAAAGAGGATAAATCAGTATACAAGATATGATGTAGGGCGTAATGACAGTAGTTTGTTGGACTATGTATTGATAGATAAAAGACTGTTGAGTAGACTTCAGGATGTACATGTTTATAGAGGGGCTACAGATATATCAGATCACTTTTTAGTTATAGCTACAGTGGGAGTAAAAGGTAGATGGGATACAAGGAAAATAGAATCAGTAAGTAAAAGAGAGGTGAAGGTTTATAAACTAAAATAGGAGGCAGTTAGGGTAAGATATAAACAACTATTGGAGGATAGATGGACTAGTGAGAGTGTAGGCAATGGGGTCGAAAATGTATGGGGTAGATTTAAAAATGTAGTGTTAGAGTGTTCAGCAGAAGTTTGTGGTTACAGGCGAGTGGGTGCGGGAGGGAAGAGGAGCGATTGGTGGAATGATGATGTAAAGAGAGTAGTAAGGGAGAAAAAGTTAGCATATGAGAGGTTTTTACAAAGTAGAAGTGATGCAAGGAGGGAAGAGTATATGGAGAGAAAAAGAGAGGTTAAAGAGTGGTGAAGCAATGTAAAAGAGAGCAGATGAGAGAGTGGGTGAGATGTTATCAGCAAATTTTGTTGAAAATAAGAAAAAGTTTTGGAATGAGATTAATAAGTTGAGGAAGCCTAGAGAACAAATGGATTTGACAGTTAAAAATAGGAGAGGAGAGTTATTAAATGGAGAGTTAGAGGTATCGGGAAGATGGAGAGAATATTTTGAGGATTTGTTAAATGTTGATGAAGACAGGAAGCTGTGATTTCGTGTGTAGGGCAAGGAGGAATAACATCTTGTAGGAGTGTGGAAGAGCCAGTTGTGGGTGTATGGGAAGTTCGTGAGGCAGTGGGTAGAATGAAAGGGGTAAGGCAGCTGGGATTGATGGGATAAAGATAGAAATGTTAAAAGCAGGTGGGGATATAATTTTGGAGTGGTTGGTGCTATTATTTAATAAATGTATGGAAGAGGGTAAGGTACCTAGGGATTGGCAGAGAGCGTGTATTGTTCCTTTGTATAAAGGCAAAGGGGACAAAAGAGAGTGCAAAAATTATAGGGGAATAAGTCTGTTGAGTGTACCTGGTAAAGTGTATGGTAGAGTTATTATTGAAAGAATTAAGAGTAAAACAGAAAGCAGGATAGCAGATGAACAAGGGGCTTTAGGAAAGGTAGGGGGTGTGTAGACCAAGTGTTTACAGTGAAACATATAGGTGAACAGTATTTGGATAAGGGTAAAGATGTTTTTGTGGCATTTATGGATTTGGAAAAGGCGTATGATAGGGTAGATAGGGGGCAATGTGGCAGATGTTGCAGGTGTATGGAATAGGAGGAAGGTTACTGAAAGCAGTGAAGAGTTTTTATGAGGATAGTGAGGCTCAGGTTAGAGTGTGTAGGAGGGAAGGGGACTATTTCCCAGTAAAAGTGGGCCTTAGACAAGGATGTGTGATGTCACCGTGGTTGTTCAATATATTTATAGATGGGGTTGTAAGAGAAGTGAATGCGAGGGTCTTGGCAAGAGGTGTTGGGCTAAAAGATAAAGAAGCAAATACAAAGTGGGAGTTGTCACAGTTGCTTTTGCTGATGACACTGTGCTTTGGGAGATTCTGAAGAGAAGCTGCAGAGGTTGGTGGATGAATTTGGTAGGGTGTGTAAAAGAAGAAAATTGAAAGTGAATATAGGAAAGAGTAAGGTGATGAGGATAACAAAAAGAATAGGTGACGAAAGATTGGATATCAGATTGGAGGGAGAGAGTATGGAGGAGGTGAATGTATTCAGATATTTGGGAGTGGACATGTCGGCGGATGGGTCTATGAAGGATGAGGTGAATCATAGAATTGATGAGGGAAAAGGGTGAGTGGAGCACTTCGGAGTCTGTGGAGACAAAGAACCTTGTCCATGGAAGTAAAGAGGGAATGTATGAGAGTATAGTTATACCAACGCTCTTATATAGGTGTGAAGCATGGGTGATGAATGTTGCAACGAGGAGAAGGCTGGAGGCAGTGGAGATGTCATGTCTGAGGTCAATGTGTGGTGTGAATATAATGCAGAGAATTCGGAGTTTGGAAATTAGGAGGAGGTGCGGGATTACCAAAACGATTGTCCAGAGAGCTGAGGAGGGGTTGTTGAGGTGGTTTGGACATGTGAGAGAATGGAACGAGACAGAGTGACTTCGAGAGTGTATAAATCTGTAGTGGAGGGAAGGCGGGGTAGGGGTCGGCCTAGGAAAGGTTGGAGGGAGGGTAAAGGAAGTTTTGTGTGCGAGGGCTTGGATTTCCAGCAAGCATGTGTGAGCGTATTTGATAGGAGTGAATGGAGGCATATGGTTTTTAATACTTGACGTGCTGTTGGAGTGTGAGCAAAGTAACATTTATGAAGGGATTCAGGGAAACCGGCAGGCCGGACTTGAGTTCTGGAGATGGGAAGTACAATGCCGGCACTCTGAAGGAGGGGTGTAAATGTTGCAGTTTTATAACTGTAGTGTAAAGCACCCTTCTGGCAAGACAGTGATGGAGTGAATGATGATGAAAGTTTTTCTTTTCGGGCCACCCTGCCTTGGTGGGAATCGGCCGATGTGTTAATAAAAAAAAAAAAAAAAAAAAAATATATATATATATATATATATATATATATATAAACAGAGAAAGATCGTAGTCAACAGGATTCACGTATGGAAAGATAAACACATAAGCAGTATAATGTGATTCTTCATTGACAACGTTTCGCCCACGCAGTGGGCTTTATCGAGTCACAAACAGATCTATCTGTATAAAAGATACATGAGTATTTATAGGATTTAGTCAGGTATAGAATGCTGCATGTGACAATCTTCAAAGTAGTGTGATAGAGTTTAAAACCTTGGGCAGCTTTAAAATGAGATTGGATAAGTATATGGGTAGACCTTCTGCAGTGTTTCATTCTTAAGTTCTTAAGAATTCTCCACCAGACCCAGCATTCTCCACCTGACTAAATCCTATAAATACTCATGTATCTTGTATCCAGGTAGATCTGTTTGTGACTCGATAAAGCCCACTACGTTTGCCAAACGTTGTCAATAAAGGATCACATTATACAAATACAAATCTTTATTTCATTGAAAGTTTACATAGGTTTTGTAGTTACAATCATAAACTGAAGTGCAAGGAACAGCTTAATAAGAACACTGTTGTACAAGAATGGTATACAATACCGACAGTATGAAATAAAGACACATGTGCAACATCTGGGTTTCTTTATTGTAAACGTTTCGCCATCCAGTGGCTTTATCAATACAAATTCTAGGACATAATATGAAGACAGTAGAACTATATACAAAAGATGAGGTAATCAGTCCCTCGGCCTTGGAGTTGCTGTGAACATCACGGAAGTCGTTAAGTTACTAGAATTTGTATTGATAAAGCCACTGATGGCGAAACTTTACATAAAGATACAGATGTTGCACATGTGTCTATTTCATGCTGTCGTATTGTATACCATTCTTGTACAATTATCCTACCTATCTTCGTGTCATAGACGAATTTGCTCATATCACTAGTAATTCCCTCATCAAGGTCATTGATATATATTATAAACAACAACGGGCCCAAGACTGATCCCTGTGGAACGCCACTTGTTACAGACCCCCACTCGGATTTAAGCCCATTTATGCATATCCTCTGCTTCCTATTAGTGAGCCATGACTCGATCCATGACAGCACTTTTCCCCCAAAGCCATGAGCTGCTACTTTCTTTAATAGTCTCTGGTGCAGTACTCTATCAAAAGCCTTACTAAAATCTAAATAAACAACATCGAATTCTTTATCGTGATCTACAGCCTCAAAAGCTTTACTGAAAAGGTTAATAAATTAGATACGCAGGAACAGCCCCTCGTGAATCCATGCTGAGTATCATTAATCAAATTATGGTTATCTAGATGGCTTCTTATAATATCAGCTATAATTGACTCTAGTAATTTGCCTACAATTGAGGTCAGGATTATTGGGTGGTAATTTGACGGTAGCGACTTGTCCCCTGCTTTAAAAATAGGAATTACATTGGCCATCTTCCACATATCAGACACTACACCTGTTTGAAGAGATTAAAAATGTTAGTTAATGGTTCACAGAGTTCCATTTTGCATTCCTTAAGAACCCTTGCAAAAAGCTCATCAGGACCCGGCGATTTATTTTGTTTCAATTGGTCTACTTGTTTCATAACCATTTCGCTAGTGACAGTCATATTACATAATTTATCTTCTTCAGGGCCACTTAAAAAAATAATTACTGGGATATTATTGGTGTCTTCCTGTGTGAAAACCGAGAGAAAATAAATATTAAAAATAAACACGTTTCATTCTCCTTGTCAGTAAGATTCCTAGAGTTATTTTTAAGGTGACCAATCTTATCTCTAAATTTTGTTCTATAAACCTGGAAAAAACTTTTGGGGTTGGTTTTTGAATCCCTAGCAACTTTAATTTCATAGTCCCGTTTAGCTTTTCTTATCCCCTTTTGTACATCCCTCTTAATGTCAGTATACTGATTTATAAGATGACCCTCACCTTTTATTCGCCTATAAATTCCTTTCTTCTGCTCTAAAAGATATTTGAGCCTATTATTCATCAATTTTGGGTCATTTCTACTTGATCTAATTTCTTCATACGGGATAAATATTCTTTGGGCAGCGTGTATAGTGTTAAGAAAACTGTCATATTGATAGCTCTCTTCGCTACCCCAGTCCACAGATGATAAGTGTTCTCTAAGCCCCTTGTAATCAGCTAAGCGAAAATCTGGGACAGTTACTGAATTATCCCTACTATTATACATCCATTCAATGCTAAAGGTAATTGATTTGTGGTCGCTTGTGTCGAGTTCCTCTGTTATTTCTAAATTATTAACAAGGGTTTCCTTGTTTGCTAGAACCAAGTCAAGTAGGTTATTTCCCCTTGTAGGTTCTGTCGCAAACTGCTTCAAAAAACAATCCTGAACTATTTCTAAAAAGTCATTAGATTCTAAATTACCTGTCAAGAAATTCCAATCAATCTGACTAAAGTTAAAGTCCCCTAAAATTACTATGTTATCGTGCCTTGTGGCCTTAACAATTTCCTCCCAAAGTAGTCTCCCTTATTGCCTATCTAAGTTTTGAGGACGGTATATCACGCCTAAAATCAATTTTTCACACCCCTCTGAAAATTCTATCCAGACAGACTCTGTATGTATTATTTCAGACTTTTTACCCTTTTTTCTGCAACAATTTAAATGATAACGGACATAGAGTGCCACTTCCGATACTTCTGTCTACTTGGAACAATTTAAAGCCCTGAATGTGTCATTCAGCAGGCATGTCCCGATTTTTCATATTAAACCACGTCTCAGTTAATGCAAAATCATCAATATTACATGCACTTGCAACTAATCTCAATTCGTCCATCTTATTTCTCGCTCTACGAATATTAGTATAAAAAATATTCAGAAAACCTCTCTTCTCTTTACTCTTCCTGTTCATTTTTATTTTTCCACTATACCTATTGCTGTCCTTGTCACCTAGTGCCACTGCCTTTCCAATATCCACCTTATTCTGCCTATTACTAGTTCCCCTAGAATTCATAACATTACTACACTGGGATTTCACTGTTTTTCCCCCATAACCCATACCACTAACTTTTTCTAGTTTAAAGCCCTAACAGCTCCCTCCACAGCAGTTGCCAGTGCCCCTACCCCAGACCTAGATAAGTGAACCCCATCCCTGGCATACATGTCATTTCTGACATAGAAGAGGTCCCAGTTGTCAATGAATGTTACTGCATTTTCCTTACAGTATTTGTCCAGCCAGCAATTGACACCAATTGCCGTGGACAACCATTCATTCAACTCCACTCCTTGGTAAAATACCACATATGACAGGGTTCCCACCCTTCTTCTTAATTATGTTTATTGTTGACCTATAGCTGCTAGTCAGCTCTTCACTCCTACATCGTTGCCACCAACACTGAGACAGATAATAGGATTGTTCCATTACCTTTCATGATGTCCTCCAGACGGCTAACAATATCCTTCATCCCAGCCCCAGGATAACACACCCTCTGCCTCCTATTCCTATCCTTAAGACAAAATGCCCTATCCATAAACCTAATCTGACTATCCCCAACTAAAACAATGTTCTTACCTCGACTGGCGGTGTGCATGACGTTCTCGACGGTCTTTGTAAAGATGGTCTTCGCTGGGATGTCTTCACATTCGTCTGGTAACAAGGAAAAAGAGTTCCTGGTTTTCACAGCAGTCTCCTGGACCTTCTTCAACTTCAGCTTCGTCCCTTCAGATCCGACTAACATCCATTCGTTGGTCTGATCATCGGCGACATTGTTCCGGGGATAATCCTTGCATATACCCTTCAATCGTTGAATTTCTCTTCTAGCTTCCGTTAATTCCGCCCTAAGTTGGAGATATAGCTGCTTGTAGTCGAGAGAAGCCATCATCCAGTCTCAGGTAGCTAAGAACGGAAAGCACAGTAGAAAAGTCTTCACAGTCCACCATTTATTTCCAGGATTCATATATGGGGAGTGACATAGTTTCCCACTAAGCTGCAGATTTATCTAAAAACCAGGTATCCTGGTTAGAAGCTTTTTCTTCTTTGCTCCGAGACACCATACCAGTCTCTGTATATATCTCGGCTTGTTTCATCGTGGTGCATTGATATAAAATCGCTCTAGGTCAGAACATACAGGAGAAAAAGGAAATAGCTGGAAATTCTACCTGAGGCTCACTAGTTTGTCTGGGGCTAGGAAAACAGATGGCTTGTAACCAGGCTACCTAGCTTTATGAGGTCTCTGTAGCTTAGTGGTGTATAGCATCACTTGGGGAGCCATGTCACTCCCCACACTTATAAACCAGGTAATCAAACAGGCTATTAATTAGTTTTATGGTCTCAGTCGCCTAATTATAAAAGTAGACAGTAGTTATATTGAACCTAATTATAGGCAAAATTTTGAACTGTAGTGTTAAAAATATTATTGATTATTTCGGATACAAAATTAAGACCAAAAATAGTACAGGAACTAACGAGGAGGACGAAACAGAATTTGACAAGTTGTTTCGTACAGGACCTGAAGAGATGTATTGTACATGACCTGAAGGGAGGGATGTATCGTAATGAACCTAACTGTATAATATAGGACCTAAAGAAATGTATCATACAGTGCGTAACAAGTTGAATCATACAGAACCTGCACAAATAATCTGCACATAGGCGACTGAAACGTATGACAGATTTTTGCTCCGACTTGATTATTAACTAATCACACTAGTTAATGGTCTAAGTCAGAGCGAAAGTCACCATAAGGTTCTCTATCCTATGTACGGGTTATTTGTGTATTCTTCTAGTCTCGGTGATGTGACCTTTTATTCTTTACACAGAACATGAAGTGGCTTATTACATTCAGCCTGAACAGACGTATCATACAGGACCTGAATAGCTTTAGCATAGTGAACCTGAAGGGGTATATCATACTAGATCTGAAGACGTGTATCATGCAGGACCTGAAATGGTGAATCATGCAAAACCTGAGGAGTTTCATGCAGATGGGACCTGACTTGGTCTATCCTGTAATATCTGACGATGTAATAAACTGCAACACTTGAAGTAGAAGATCTTCCAGCTCCGCCTGGCTCCTCTTTATACTCTTATTATTACGCATGATGCTGTGCCATTTTCTTGCAGCCGGCTGTAAAGTCTGCCGGAAAAGACTTGGAAGGATCAGCGGGGAAAATCCTCTTTGTGTGAGCTTCTGGTGAGTGAGCTATAATATTGTGCCTCCTTACCAGCATCAAGTACTCTTTCAGAGCATCCAATCTCCATCTTAAGTGTCCCGTTCATCTCTTAAAGTATGCAGTTCTTTTTTTAAGATGTTCATTCCTCATGTTAATTATCCAATATTCTTCTTCAGGATCCAGTCCATCCTCTAGTTCACTTCTGAGTCAATGCTGGTGATAGAATATGTTGCGTAACCATCTGTTCTGCTGTTGGTAGTTCCATACTTTACGTGAGGCTGTGGGACAGTTAGTTCCACACTTTGTTTTAAGTAGTGGTGCAGGTAGTAACACACTTTACGAGAAGCAGTGGTGCAGGTGGTTCCATACTTTACGTGAAGCAATGGGCCAGTTGAGGCAGTTGAACAATTAATTTCACACTTTACATGAGGCAGTGGAACAATTAGTTCATAACTTTCTTGCTTTAGCCAGTGGAACAGTTCGTTCCTAACTTTATTATCTTAGCCAGTGGAACAGTTCTTTCCTTTCTTATCTTAAATAACTTATTTTATCTTAAATACTTTCTTATCTTACCCAGTGGAACAGTTTGTTCCTAACTTTTTATCTTAGTCAGTGGAACAGCTAATTTCTAACTTTTTTAACTAGCTGAAGAATACCACGTTACATAGCACGGAGCGACACCATCATATCTTAGTTTACTGACCCTTTACTTCCGGCCAAAATTACTGTGATAAGAGGTCCCTGTGCCTCGTAACCTTGGTGACGACCTCACCTTCCAGTGCTCGGCCCGTCAAAGTTCGTCTTGTAACCTTGGTAACGACCTCACCTCCAGGTGCTAGCCCGGTTAAAGATCGCCTGGCTGGAGAAATCCTATTTCTTTCTCCTTACTGGGGAAGTGTTATTCCTTCCTCCTAGCTAGGAAGGAATGTTTCGTTTTAAAGCTAGAGGACATTGTTACTGGGGATGTTCCTCCTTCCTTCAAGACAAAAGATATTATTCATTCTTCCTTGGACAAGGAAGAAGCTGTTTGCTCAGATAAGGTGAGCCCAGGATTGCTGAGTGTATGTGCAGCCCAGCTAGCATTATCTCTAACTTACCTATTACAGTGTAGATGGCGTTCTGTGTGGAAAGAGGCAGTATAGTCGCTAATCACAAAAAGAAGAGCTGAGCGGAAATCAGCAACTACACACCAGTGTCACCTATGTCTATCGATGACAAGATTCTTGAGACAATAATCTCTTGGCAGATAACAGTGTTTTTCGACTAACGCTCGATTTTTGGGCCATCAATTTGGCTTCTGGGAAGGTAGTCCAGTTGCTCATCTACTAACAAACCTCTACACTATGTGGCACCAGTCGCTGCAAGAATTCAAGAGAAGCTTAGTACTAGCACTGGTCATTGCTGGTATTTTCGACCAAGTATGGTACCAAGGGCTCTTCTCAAAACTGTAAGCACTAGGCTTCTCTAGCTTTGTACTATACCTCTTTATCGATTACAAAGTAGATCTCTAAGAGTAGCTGTCAATCAGACAGTGTCAATAAGAAACCCAATCGGTGACAAAGTTCCATTGAGAAGTGTGCCTGTGCCACTAACGTTCAATACAGTATCCCTTTTGAAGGTTGCAGTCAACCTCCAAATTGACTTAAATAAAAAAAAGTGCATTTTTCATATTCTCGCCGGTGCCTGGTTTTCTTAAGGGAAGGGGATATCCACTATCTTAAAATGAAAGAGAGTTTCTCTTTCTCCATGACAGTTTCCCTTCTCCCTCTTCAAGAGAATCTCCCACGTCTTCCTGATTCCAGAGTTCCTTGACGGCCTCAAACCTGGGTAGTACTTACTTCTAGTCACATATGTAATCCCTACTTCCACAGTCACCTTTTACTCGCACGTTTCTGCATCTACACGAGTAAATCATTTCGTATTCCAACTTCTACAAAATCTAAAACATTACCGACCATAAATTACATTATGTCCCCACACTTTTCTATTCCTGTTTCTGAGTCTATTCCTTTACCTCGTAATATATATGTTACTGTTGTGCAAGCCCGTCTACCCCTTACTTACAGTTGCTTCCTCTCCTGTCCCCACACCAGATTCCTCTAACTTCTCGTTATCATCACCATCCTTGGTAACTGTTTCCAAGTGCCCCGTGGCCTGGTGGCAAATGCTCTCGCTTCACTCGGCGAGGGTCCGGGTTCGATTCCCGGTGAAGGGGTGGAAACATCTGACGTGTTTCCTTACACTGGTTGTCTATGTTCACCCATCAGTAAAATAGGTACCTGGGTGTTAGTCGACTGGTGTGGGTCGCATCCTAGGATAAAACTGACCTAATTTACCCGAAATGCTCTGCATAATTATCAAGAGGCTTTCTATGTAGTAGTAGGTCATCGATGTCAGCTAGGCCTGTATACCTTGTACATGTACTTGTAGTAAATAAAATATTATATAATAAAGATATAATCTTTATTCATCTTACATCTCTCTCTGACAACATGCTTTTTGCAGCTTCCCTGACGCCATCTCCGCATTTATGTAGGAGACAAAACCAGTGATGGAACTGATCCATCTCCCAACACTTCATCTTCACAACTTACTTAACCTTCAACACAATGCCTTTCTTCTCAGAGTTCCCGTAATTCGTTTTTTACTTATTTCCAGCTACCTCCACACATTGACTTTACAGACCTTCCTAGTCCATAGACAACTGCAGCTAACTGTTACTGTTAGCTGATCTAGAACTAAATAATTTGTTTTACGAGGTAAACTTGCCAGAGCCTCGTAAATTTAGTGAACAGACCCAGATCAAGCCTTCCTATTCCAGGGTTGCAGGATTGCTGGATGTCTCTGTCTCCATGCCCGAGGGACTGTCCTTTCGGGAAGAACAGAGACAAGATCCTTTCTTGAATTTCGCTTTTCAGGCAGCCATGGGTGAATCCACTCAGATCACCCTGTCAAATGTAAAATTTAAAACGATTTATTAATCTGCACAGAGATTGATAAGGAGGTAGAGGGAACCCAAAATACAGATAGACTGGTAGTTCCTATAAAGTTTAGATGACAATTCTTCGTTAGGAGGACACTAAGGAATTACCAAAACCTTGTATAGAATACTAAAAGAGTTCTACTTGCCAAAATAAGGCAAGATGTGAAGAATCACATCCGCTTTTGCAGGGAATGTCAGCAAGTAGGAAAACCTGGACACCCCATTAAATCTGCACCACTGCATCCCATACCTGCAGACGGAGAACCGTTTGCAGAGTTAATCATTGATTGTGTGGGTCCATTACCAAAATCCAAGTCTGGAAACCAGTACTTGTTTAATATCATGGACAAAGCTACTAGGTATCCAGAAGCAGTCCCAATGCGCAGTATCAATACCAAAGCCATTCTTAAAGCCCTAACTAAATTTATATCCTATTTTGGCATTGCTGAGTCTATCTAGAGTGACAAGGGTACTAATTTGACCGCCAAAGCGTTTAGGGAAGCATTAACTAGGCCAGGAATAACTCATAAATTATCCACTGCTTATCATCCTCAGTCCCAAAGCGCCTTGGAAAGATTTCATCAAACATTAAAATCCATGATGAGAACTTATTGCATGCATTTCCCTACGGACTGAAATGAATCACTTCTTATGTTGCTGTTTGCAATGAGAGAAACTGTGCAGGATCCCACAGAATACAGTTTATTTAAACTAATATTTGGGCACTCTGCGAGTGCTCAAGGAAGGATGGATGGGAGAAGACGCCTGCATAACACTCTACAACCCTTCTTTAAGATTGCAGGTGGCCCATCAGTTGGCTAAAGCTAACTTAAAAGATGCTCAAAACACTATGAAACAGCGGTATGACAGAAATTCAAAGTTTCGATCCCTCAGTTAAGGAGACAAGGTGCTAGTGCAGAAGCCAATACCTGGCCACACCAGGCACTGGCACTCCATCACTGTCTTGTCAAAGGCGTGCTTACTCTACAGTTATAAAACTGCACCACCCCTCCATCAGAGGGCAAGAGCTGTACTCCCCATCTCCAGGACTCAAGTCGTGGCAAGTGGTCAAGAGTCATATCAAGTGGTAAGACCATTTGTCTCCATTCGCTCCTATCTTACATGATCACGCATGCTTGCAGGAAGTCCAAGCCCATCACACACAAAACCTCCTTTACCCCCTCCCACCAACAATTCCTAGGCCGACCTCTACCACGCCTTTCCTCCAATACAGATTAATACAGTCTTGATGTCATTCTATTTTGTTCCATCCTCTCCACATATCCGAACTACCTCAACAACCCCTCCGCAGCCGTCTGGATAATAGTTTTAGTAATCCTGTACCTCCTCCTAATTTCCAAACTTCGAATTCTCTGCATTATATTCACACCACACATTGCCCTCAGACACGACATTTCCAAAGCATCCAGCCTTCTCCTTGTTGCAACATTCACCATCCATGCTTCACACCAATAAATAGAGTGTTGGTATAACTATACTCTCATACATTCCCCTCTTTGCTTCCATGGACAAAGTTATTTATCTGCACACACTCCTCAGTGTACCACTCACCTTTTTCCCATCCTCAATTCTATGGTTCACCTCGTTTTGCATAGACCCATCTGCTGACACATCCACTCCTAAATATCTGAATATATTCACCTCCTTCATACTCTCTCCCTTCAACCTGATATCCAGTCTTTCGTTACATAATTATTGTTTTATCCTCATCACCTTACTCTTTCCTATATTCACTTTCAATTTTCTAATCCATCAACCTCTGTAACTTCTCTTTATTCTCTTCAGAATCTCCCAAAAACTCAGTGTCATCAGGAAAGAGCAACTGTGACAACTCCCACTTTGTGTTAGATTCTTTATCTTTTAACCCTACACTTCTTGCCAAGACCCGCGCATTCACTACTCTTACAACCCCATCTAGAAATATATTGAACATCCATGGTGACATCACACATACTTTTACTAGGAAATAATCTCCCTCTCTCTTACATTCTCTAGCTTGAGCCTCACTATCCTCGTAATAACTTTTCACTGCTTTCAATAACCTACCTCCTATTCCGTACATTTGCAACATCTGCCTCATTGCCCGCCTATCCACCCTGTCATACACCTTTTCCAAATCAATAAATGCCACAAAAACCTCTTTACTCTTATCTAAATACTGATCACCTATATGTTTCACTGTAAACACAGCGGGGTAGAAACATTTCGACGTGTTTCTTTACACCTGTTGTCCTGTTGGCTGGTGTGGGTCGCATCCTAGGGGACAAGATTGAGGACAACAATAGAAATAAGACAGACAGTCCTCGATGACGCACTGACTTTTTTGGGTTATCTAGGGTGGGTAACTCTCCGGGGTTAAAAATCCGAAGAAATCTTATCTTATCTTTATTTGTCTACACACCCCCTACCATTCGTAAAGCCTCATTTTTCATCTGCTATCCTACTCTCCGTCTTAATCTTAATTCTTTCAATAATAACTCTACCATACACTTTACCAAGTATACTCAACAGACTTATTTCCCTATATTTTTTTAATTCGCTTTTGTCCCTTTTGCCTTTATACAAACCACCAATGCATGCTCTCTGCCAATCCTTTGGTACTTTACCCTCTTCCATATAGTATTTATCAAATAAAAGCACCAGCGACTTCAAAACTATATCCCCATCTTTTTACATTTCTATCTTTGTCCCATCAATCCCAACAGCTTTACCCCTTTCATTCTACCCACTGCCTTACAAACACCTCCCACACTCACAACTCGCTCCTCCTTACACCTACTAGATGTTATTTATCATTGCCCTATACCCGAAATCACAGCTTCCTTATCTTCATCAACATTTAACATTTCCTCAAAATATTCCCTCCATCTTCCTGATACCTATAACTCTCCATATAATAACTCTCTTTTCCTATTTTTAACAATCAAAACCATTTGTTCTCTAGGTTTCCTCAACTTATTAATCTCACTCCAAAATATTTTCTTATTTTCAACAAAATTTGTTGATAACATCTCACCAACTCTCTCATTTGCTCTCTTTTTACATTGCTTCAACACTTTCTTGGTAGACAGCAACCACCCAGGAAGGTACTACCGTCCTGCCAGGTGACTGTGAAACAGAAAACTGTAACTGTTTTACATGATGTCAGGATTGCTGGTGTTCTTTATTCTGTCTCATAAACACGTTGGATAACGGGTATATCTTATTACTTCTACTTACACTTTGGTCACACTACACAGTCATGCACATGCAGATATATACATACACTCATCTAGGTTTTTCTTATTTTTTTCTTTTCAGATATATTTCTTTTCAGATATATTTCTTTTCAGATATATTTCTTTTCAGATATATTTATTTTCAGATATATTTCTTTTCAGATATATTTCTTATTTTTCTTTTCAGATATATCGGATCAGTTTTTAGTTATAGCTACAGTGAGAGTAAAAAGTAGATGGGATACACGGAACATAGAAGCAGCAAGTAGGAGTGTGGTGAAGGTTTATAAACTAAAGGAGGAGGCAGTTAGGGTAAGATATAAACAACTGTTGGAGGATAGATGGGGTAGTGAGAGTGTAGGCAATGTGATCGAAGATGTATGGGGTAGGTTTAAGAATGTAGTGTTAAAGTGTTCAGCAGAAGTGCGTGCGGGAGGGATGAAGAGCGATTGGTGGAATGATGATGTAAAGAGAGTAGTAAGTGTGAAAAAGTTAGCATATGAGTGATTTTTACAAAGTAGAAGTGACGCAAGGAGGGAGGAGTATATGGAGAGAAAAAAAGGGGTTAAGAGAATGATGAAGCATTATAAAAAGAGAGAAAATGAGAGAGAGGGTGAGATGTTATCAGCAAATTGTTTTGAATATAAGAAAGAGTTTAGGAGTGAGATTAATAAGTTGAGGAAGCCTAGGGAACGAAAGGATTTGACAGTTAAAAATAGGAGAGAAGATTTATTAAATGGAGAGTTAGAGTTATCAGGAGGATGGAGGGAATATTTTAAGGAATTGTTAAATATTGATGAAGATAGGGAAGCTGTGATTTCGTGTATATGGCAAGGAGGAATAACATCTTGTAGGAGTGTGGAAGAGCCAGTTGTGAGTGTGGAGAAAGTTCGTGAGGCAGTGAGTAGAATGAAAGGGGGTAAAGCAGCTGGGATTGATGACATGAAGATAGAAATGTTAAAAGCAGGTGGGGATATAGTTTTTGAATGGTTGGTGCTTTTATTTAATAAATTTACGGAAGAGGGTAAGGTACCTAGGGATTGGCAGAGAACATGCATAGTTTCTTTGCATAAAGGCAAAGGAGACGAGAGAGATTACAAAAATCTGTTGAGTATACCTGGTAAAGTGTATAGTAGAGTTGTTATTGATGGAATTAAGAGTACCACGGAGAGTAGGATAACAGATGAACAAGAAGGTTTTATGGAAGGGAGGGTGTATGTAAACAACACCTAGCTCTGCTGGGTGCATGATTCTTGTAGGATTGTATTGTCCAGTGGGTTGGAGCATTATGAATTTTCGGTCACCATGAGGCAGGATAAAACAACACAGGGTCGATCCCCCGGCTAGTCGCAGTGTTGTTATTGATTAAATTCAATTCGTTCGTGGTTACAATACTGTATATATATATATATATATATATATATATATATATATATATATATATATATATATATATATATATATATATATATATATATATATATACGTACATACATATATTCGCGCACTTGAAAAAAAAAAAAAGAATTTTAGAATTTAGGAAAAAGAATTGTAGGACAAATATCTGAAACCGATACTGTACTCTTGTAACAACTGACCCCACACAGACGAAACCCCGCCCACGCTTCCTCCCAGCTACGTCCTGAACTCTACAAAACAAAATTTCCTTCTACAATATTAGTTTTTTAATTCTCTAATAGAAATTTCAAGAATCTTCCACGATCCCATCAATATTTTGAATTCCATTATGAAAACAATAGCATAGCACTCACTCATAATAAAATGGCCTTAATAAAAGAATAATACTCCCATTTCTTCAAACAGGTCATGAATTATACAAAATAAAAATACCCACCTCTCCTCCAAATAGGCATCAAACGTTAAAAAGGTCATGAGTTCTACAAAAAGGCCCATGCTCGTAATATGATCGTGATCTTAAATAAAAGCAAGCACTCACATTCTCAAAAATTCTCTCCAAAATATGTACGCTGTCATGAAAGGTCTTAAATTATGTAAATCCAATAGGCAAAGCTGTCTCATACAGAGAACAAATAAGGAAATTTTACAAAATGTATATGAAATACCTTCTCCCAAAACGGAGGTGGAGGATTTTTATGGTTTCTCGATTTTTCAACGGCAGTATCTCCCAGGGAGTTAAGATTGCAGAAGTTGTAGGTTGTAACTGTCATAAGGTCGTCGAGAGCCTGCATGTAACTCACTGGGAAATCGAGTATGTCTTGCATGAATAGAAATATTCTCATTTCTCCTCACAAATAAAACGTTCCTGATATCGTCAAGTGACCACCGATTGTTTCTCCACATCACTGATCCTGCTTGTGTTTAGTGAATTATTATTATTATTTTTACTATTAATATTATTGTCATCATCATAATTATCATCATCATCATCATCATCTTTAGGGAGTTGCTTTGATTTTAAACGATCATATAGTGCCTGGAAACTGGGAGGTGATAATTTTTACTGGCATATTCATAGGGAAGTACTGATCCCATAGAGGTCATACCGAGCTAGAGGAATGGAAGACAATCAGGTCAAGGCATTCCCTCCCTCCACTGCTACTTCCCCGGTGTGCACTATGTTCATCAGTGGGAAGTTGCGCACAATTCATTACGAATCTTCTGGTCGTTAAAGGCAGAACAAGTCCTAAAACAACTTTTATTGAGACAATGTTTCTTTCTTTGAAGACTACAACAGAGTAAGACATTGTCTAAACAGAAAGCTTTTTACGTACCATTCCAATTCCAGAAGCTTGCTCTGCAACTCATGTCTTTGTCTTCATTCTTGTGTGTAATACGTTCATTCATCCTTCTTGTTTTGACGAGCTGCATGACGGCACACAAGCGGCAGGGTTACACCCACTAAAACCAAACAACACAGCGGTTCATTATTGCTTTTCCAGGCAGTATTTCCATTTTATTGGGCATCACTGTGGGTTTTACAGCGACCCCAGCGTTTGGGTGGCCTATGTTCCTAAGGGTTGGGTGCCCCACTGCGGGTTTTATAGCTACACTTTAAGTGAGCCGCCAATGTTCCATCTGACACAGTGCCTCGCTGTGGGTTTTACTGCCACTATGGCTTTGGGGCAACCAATATTCCGACGGCCAAGGTGCCCACTTTAGGTTTTTCTGCTACTATAGCTCCCTGTTGTTTAACTGCAACCCTGAATTTGCATAGGGCAATGCTTCTTTATGCGGGAACACCTTTATGGAATTTACTCCCTAACCTACATTGTGGTGAGCAATGCTCTTCGCGAGTCGTGTTTTAAACATTTTTTTTGTCGAGACTATCTTCCTAGCACAATGTTAAAGACTAGTGCTCAGGCTTTCTGGTGTTACCGTAACAGACTTATAACTCAGAGTGAGGCATTACTAATATACGATGTTACCAACTGAACCTCTTGCACCACCAAGATAGTATTGTTAGTCAAGGATTATGCGCCGATAAATTATTCGGCTCATGATTTCCTCCAGCTGTCCTGTTCAGTCCAACAAAAAGTTACATAACCTGGCGATAACTACATAACCGTGACTAAGTTCAGTGATAAGCCACCACATAATGTGTATGAGAATGCATAAAGAACCCAGTTCAGTGAACGGAGTGGGACTCGAACCTATGACAGCCTACTCCTAAAACTAGCAAGCTTATGAATTATCCACTGTACCATATCATTGGAATGCTGGTTTTAGGATAGGCTTTTATTGAGTTCGATCTCAACTTTATTCCGTTACTTATTTAACATTGAGATTACTTGAGTGAGAGAAGATGGTGTACAAATGCATTAAAGACAATATGATATCAAAGAAAACATGCATATTTTCCATTTGTGGAAAATATGGAACTAAAAACAATAAGCTTATTTGTTGAAAACTTTCATTTCTATTTTTATTTTCCTTTGAACGATAAAGAGTTAGGGTGTTGCTGATCATCTGAGTAGTGATCATTGTTGCTGTAAAACAACAGCCAGTTTCTATATGAAATTGATCAGAATGATAAACAAATATGTTCACTTTGACGGTGATATCAGGTTGTAAGATTGTTAGCACTATTATTGTTTTTAATAGTAATCTCTACCTGTTTATCCTATCTATCTATCCATCTATCATATAGACTGTTACAAAAAAGAGTGATATCTATAAAATATAGACATTTCCAGAGAATACTAGGTCTTTCCCTCAAGCATTAAGCCTGTTTCTGTTTTCTGTAACAAATAGTCAGTATTGTGGTCCCCTTATCCTTTAAAATTATGATAAATTTTAATAGTGCTTTAGAATTGTAACTGATATGATACTAACTAAAGAAATAAAAACAAATAGAAGTTTTATTAACAAAATTGTCTAGGTGGACAAAATCAAAGTAAATGCTTTTTATATAATTTTGGATATAAGCTCCTGCACTTATCTCGTAGAGCAAAGAGTAACAGTACAGTATTATAGTGTTTAAGGCACATTTCATGTCTTTATGACTTTTAAGGACCGTCTGGTACATTTTCAGCAATTATAAAAATAATACTAGTATATACATTTGTATGTGCGAGAATGTGTGTATGTGCTCAAAGTGGTTCATTATGTCTCAATAAGACTCAACTCGACTTAATTAAACAGTGACTGACTTAACGTCCTCAAATAATCTAGCTTCTTGACCAACCTGGCAATCAAAATAGTTTGCTTGAACCATAAGAGAAACGATTCGCTGAACAACAATAATGTAGCAAGCAGCAGCATAGTCAGGAACATGGAGACAAAATAACGACAATAACTGGGGACCATCAGCAAATCCTCCATAAAAGGTATAAAACTCCCTTAATACTGAATCTAAGTTCAGCATAACAAAATCCCTGACTACAACGGTGCGTAGATGCCATACAACCTAGGTCAGAAGCTGTAGCTTGGAACCTAGGTTAATTTAGAGTGTCAGTACGACACAACCTCATTAAAACATCAAAAATCTCAAAGTTACACAGAGTTACAACAAGTATGTTTCAACTCACCAGCGAAATCATACTCTACCAAAACAGTCTAAATAAGGAACAAACAACTAGAGACTAGAGAGATCTCTGGAGAGATAGAGAGAAAGAGGTGCTGGTTCAGCAGAGACCAGTTGAGGAGAGAGCGATCAAGGGAAGATAGTCTCCAAACTCAGGTGCGATCACGGGATTCTCCTGTGGCACTCCAGCAAAGCCGGTGTTACGACTTCGATATCGTAACTTAAATAAAAAGTTCCTGGCTCCTAAATGGCTGCTCAATCTGCTGTCTAGGGGCATTTAAATTACACTGAAAAATCACAGCAACTCTATGGTCATTATACAATTATATGTTAAACAATATTCATTATTATATGAGGAAGGACGTTAAATCTCACCTAAACAAATATATATATAATATAATAATGAATAATTTATATACAACTTATATCCTACTACAAAAAAACACCACACTCCAGTTTACATTAGCTCACTGCTACTAGTGATTTAAAATAAAATTATGTCAACAGGGAGGCTCCATGACACCCCCCTTCATCCTGCAGGCTACTTAGCCTTCAGTTAAAACATTACATACTCTCCAAAACACAGGCCCTTGCACACACTAAAGCTTTACAGGTAAACATGAGAGCACGTGAATACAAAATTACTTATATATTTGTTTTTTTTATATTTTATTTAAAAACATACATGAGCAAATATATTAAACCATGACTATCCAAAGCCATGAAAAGGATCAAAATAATATAACAAATTCTGCACAAACCAAGATATTATCTACCGAGCTGTATTCTGTTACAGTGACACATACAGCCGAACACCATCTAATAAAAAAAACAAATAAAACATCAATGTCAAAAAAACAAGGGTACTGCACTTCACCCGAAATACATCATGTGAGCCCCCCCCCCTTCTTCCAGAATGCAGCATATACTATTGAACACAACAACACCCATTCACATTGTTTACAAAGAAAAACCATACCCTATGTATACCCATGTATAATAATCCAAAATAACAATATAATCATTACCTATCAATTATAGACATATACCACTCACATGAAGTAGACTAAATTATTTACAAAGAATAGTATCTGTCTACCACAAAAAAAAACATTGGCCCAATAAAAAAATTAAACATGATAAAATATGATATAATAAAATTGAGAATAGCTTTCACAACCATATGCATATATATTGCTTCTAGGATATTATGCAGAAATTAATAAACCCATGTCTACACCTTGCCATATAAGACAAGTGAAAATTTGTGTATGCAATAATTTCGCCAAAATCATTCTGAACATATCGAAAAAAAATATATTTCATTGTGTGTCTTTATTATTAAATTAATGTTAACGTATCTAAAATATATTTAGTTGGGTTAGGCTAAATTAAATTGCGCTTGTTGTGATGAGGTTAGGTAGGTTTTCAAAGTTTCTCTTTATACAAAAATAAATTTTTTTACATTAACATAAATGGAAAAAATATATCTTTAAACGTATAAGAGAAATTTTTTAAAAAGGACTTAATTTTAGATGAGTTCTTGCTAATTGACCAGTTTTACCTAATCGGCACGACATAAATATATATATATATATATATATATATATATATATATATATATATATATATATATATATATATATATATATATATATATATATATATATGTCGTGCCGATTAGGTAAAACTGGTCAATTAGCAAGAACTCATCTAAAACTTAGTCCTTTCTAAAATTTTCTCTTATACGTTTAAATATATAGTTTTTCATTTATGTTTATATAAGAATTTATAATTTTGTACCAAGAGAAACTTTGAAAACCTACCTAACCTTATTACAACAAGCGCAATTAATTTAGCCTAACCCAACTAAATATATTTTAGATACGTTAACATTAATTTAATAATAAACAAACGCAATGAAATATATTTTTCCGTTATGTTCAGAATGATTTGCGAAATTATTGCATACACAAATTTTCACTTGTCTTATATGGCAAGGTGAGCGTTGCTATTTAAGCCAAAATCGCAAGTTTTACCTAATCGGCACGACTATATATATATATATATATATATATATATATATATATATATATATATATATATATATATATATATATATATATATATATATATATATATATATATAATATAAATGCTTTATTAATAGACAGAATACATTTATAAAACACACAAACATGAACATGAATACAATGGTACAATATGTCAAAGTTTATGAATCTCCTCCAGCTCCTCCGAAGCCGGACGCGAGCCGAGTATGCAGCATGCGTTTCCCTCTGGATGGCCACGCTGAGACGCTGGAACATGAACGTGGCTGCCCTTGGGTCCCTGGTGGTGTCGATGAGTCTGGAACCCAGCTCTTTAAGGAAACGTGTTGCATTTTTCCCCACGCTCCCAAGGTCTCCGATCCCACTGGGACAAATTTATACTGTTGGCTTATGTCCCTGTACTTGCCGATCTTATATATATCTTATATATATATATATATATATATATATATATATATATATATATATATATATATATATATATATATATATATATATATATATATATATATATATATATATATCAATTGAAAAACAAAGCATTATATTCTTGTTCAGTTCCAATGTTATATTTATGTTATTGTAACCTTAGTTGAAGTCTTCTCCGAGTGTGACCGTAATAAACTTTATTCCAATTTTTTTACAGGGAGTCTTGCAGAAACAACCATCAGCATATTTTTTCGGAATTTTTATACAGTAGTTTTTTTTACTCTATCAACATTTTCAAATACAACTTTGATTATAAAACTGTTGAGTAGAGAAGGTATATCAAGACGGTTTTCATGGTAAGGGAAGACTAATATATTCTTTGATGAATATAAATGTTGGTCCTTTTTTGAATTGAAAAATGTATTTTTAGGATTTTTTTTTTTTTTACATTTTATTAGTTTTTCGGTATATGTAATACATATACAAACTCAAAACAATCAAATGTGTATAAACGTAAAGAACATTAACAGTGAGTAACCTTTCCAACATCAATGGAAATAAATGCTATGTCACAAACAACAGCTCAATACGAACTGCGTGCAAGGTGATAAAATTAACATACAACAAAAGGTACACCCAGTGCCGAGACCCGACACCGATATAATTCCTAGTAATATTTTTATCATAAACAGATATGAATCGTCCTTACAAAGCATTAAGGACATGCATCCTACCTATGCCACAAATCCCAATAAGAGACCCCCCCTCTCCACCTAACAATTTGCATTAACCTTATAAACTGTAAGCTCTATGTGCATGAGGTTACATTTAACAAAAGTATCCTAATAACTTCACACCTAACCACAAATTTTTGCTTTCATAGCCACAACAAACCTCTATACACACAATTATGTAAAAATGAATACAAACACAATTAGCATCTATTACTTTTAACTTTATAAGTTGTATTAATACTAACTACACTTATACATGTGTAAATTCATGACCTACAACAAGTGTGGTGCATACCTGATGTCCTATCAGAATGCCATCAACCTGCCACAGAGTATATTCAAAAGTAAATTACAAATCGAAATTCACAGTAACCACAACATGTTTCAGTTACCCTTACCATCTACTGGTAAGTACAAACCAACCCCCAACACATTCACACCAGTTACAACCCAAACACACATCCCCTCCCTCCCCCGGCTTCAGAGGACCAGCCAAACCCATGTACAACCCCTGACTCCCCCCCACCTTACCAACTTCACCAACATCCATTCCCCCCTTCATTCATCTCATCCACTACCCAAAACCCTAACGTCACTTGTCACAGCATAGAATGTCAACCGTCACCCAAAGAAAATAATACCCCCCATCTTCCCACCCCTTTCTCCAATCACACGTCCCTATCTCCTAAAAACAAACACATCCCTTTCCCTATTCCCAACCCTACAGGTCAAGCCCACTCAAACCCTCCAAACCTCTCAATAGCCCCTTGACACTTAATGATCTGTAATCCTCCGAAAATACAGAATCCCAACCCTTCCCATATAGCAAACGATTCCGACACTTGGTTCGATATATATGAGCCGCCACCGCCTTTATTCTTTCCCGAATGCCCACCTCTCTCAATTTCCATGACACACAAACAAAATCCACCATGCAGTACATTAAACCCTTTTTGTCCCTATGACCTCCCAAATCCAAGAAAATTGCCCTTAACAAAGGTACTCCCCTCCCCCAATTTCCTCAAACCCATCCCATCCACCACCTTACCCCTTCCAATGCTTCACAAAAATATATGGCATGCAAGACGGTCTCCGGCTTGCCACACCTCTCACAACCCCCATCTTTCACACACCCCATTCGAAATAAAATCTCCCTTGCTGCAACCGCCCCATGTAGAAACCTATACATCAGCTCACGATCCCTTCCCGATAAACGTAATTCCCAAACCCCCAAATTCCTTTCCAGTCATAAACTGGATATATAGCCTCCTCTCCAGCACCCCACCCCACCTCCTAACCTCATAAGCACAGCTACTTTTAAATTTTGCGGTTCCTTTATGACCATCATATTGCGCAGCCAATCCCTGCACTGTACCAGATCCCTCCCTCCCACCATTCACCCAAATCTCTCAAGACTCCTTCCACCCGGTCCCTCCATCCCCCTCCTCATCACACAACGTTTCACATACATGCACATCAACCTCTTCTCCAGCGTAATCAGACCCCCCAATAATATTTCCTTCCTAACTATATCCTTCCGTAACCAATGTCTACCATTAGCCCATATGAACTTAAATATTTTACGCTCCAGCCCTTCCACATCCCACCTCAATAAAGGATAAATATTAGCTACAAACCAAATCCTACTGTAAATCATTGTGTTTACCGCAATGACCCTCTGCCTCAACGTGAGCTCACCCGCACGCCAACCATTTATACGCTCCATTGCCCGTTGCACTACATTCCCTGAATTTACCTCTCTCGTCACGTCCCGATTCCCCGTGAACACTATTCCACATATTTTCACTGTGTCAGTCACATTCCAACCATGTCTTCTACCCAACCCCCTTCCCACCCAATTACCCACCTCCAACAGCAATGATTTTGCCCCGTTCACTTTCATTCCAGTTGCCTTACAAAATGTGCCTATACTGTTCCCTACATGCCCCAGCCCCTTCTCCTGCCATACCAGCACCGTAGTGTCGTCCACATACCCCACAATATTCATGATCCCCCACCACCACCACCCCTCCCCCACCAATCTGTAAACGGATCCTGAACACATGCAAACAGAATTTGCGACAGAGGACATCCCTGCCGCAAACCCCGTTCCATCTGCACCACCCCACCCAATCTACCGTTGACTTGTACCCTAACACATGCCCCTTCATATAAAGCTCTGATCCAACTCATCACTTCCACACCGAACCCCTGTCGCTCCATGATTTCGTACATGCTCTCGCGCTCTACACTACTCATGACCCGCCACCACTCCCCTACCTGGAATCCCCCCCTGTCCTACCTCAATCACCCTCCTCAACACCCTTTTTAATCTGTTACCTAGAATCTTTGCAAATATTTTATAATCAGAATTCATTAGTACCAAAGGTCTGTAATTCCTCAAAGTATCTCCTACCTTCCCCTTCCGTACTAGAACCACCACTCCCAATCCCATATCCCTACCCATCACCCCGTCCTCTTTCATCCCATTCATCACACCAACCAAACAGTCCCTCATGATGTTCCAATTTTCCTTATAAAACTCGTTCGCTATACCATCTATTCCAGGGGCCTTTCCTCTACTTAACCCATTCACCGCCTCCCACACCTCCCCTTCACTGATCATCCCCTCCAACTCCTTCCGCTCACTTCGTCCCAACCTCTCCACGATTCCCCCTAATATTAAATCCTTGTTCATCACACTCACCCCTTTGCGACACATATGCTTGGCAAACCACTTATCCACATACACGTTCATAGCCTCTGTGGTACAAACCGCATTCCTTCATCATAATTCTCCAATTCTTCATCCACCTCCAAGCACTCCACTGTCATCCTATCCTTTCGGTTCCTACACTTACCCAATACATATTTGGAGGGTTTATCTCCCCATAACACGTCATCCAAGCCTGCTTTCATCCTGCATGCCCCAAAACTCTCATTCTGCAGCAACCACAACCTTTCCTTCAATGTCCGTATTTCCTCAGTTAGTCTGTGACCTCCTCTTAAGTAACAGTCCGTCAATAATCCCTCCAAGTAGTTTTGCATGCTATAACGCCATCCTACCTCTTCTTTGCCCAATCTCTGATAGTATGCTTTAATGCCCCTCTTACCCACCTCCACCCACCAATCCACCAGAGCCCCCCCCTGCAACCTCCCCTCCCACAACCCTCCCCACCAATCACTAAATTCCACACGTCTACCCTCACCACTCAAAAGCTGAACATTTAATTTCCAATACCCCTTACCCCACCGTACCACACCCGACCATTCCACCTCCACCAACACTCTTGATGATCTGTAAAACCCACATTTAAATATTTAACCGCACCCACCACCACACTCCCCCTTACATAAATTCTATCTAGCCTAGCCCCATACCCTCTTCTAACAAATGTATGCTCTCCCGCCCCTCCTACCCCAATAACATCCTTCAAACCTACACACCTAAGTAAGTCCCTCAGAGCCTGCAAAACACAACCCCCTCCCCGTGGCTCTACATCCCTTTCCCTGATGACACAATTAAAATCTCCCCCAACTATGGTTACGCTAGGCAAATCCCTACATGCATAAATCATATGCTCCTCACAAAATCCACCTTCACCTGTCTGGAAGACTCTGCCAGCATATACACTCCCAAAAGCATACCTTCACCCCCATTCGCCCTCCACCCTCACCAGTCTGCCCCCACTCTCCTCCCATCGCAAAGGCTTGAATGGGCTTGACACTGCTACCACTACCGCCACCCCACCCTTTAATCTACTTGATGAACTGGCAAATACCTTATAACCATCCAATACCAAATCTCTACCACACCTATAATTATGCTCCTGCAAAACCCCACAGTCACACCATACCGTCTCAACGTACACTCCACCCAAGCTCTTTTAATATCTGCTCTCAACCCATTTACATTTAACGTTAAACACTTGAAATTAAAGACAAAGGTTTGCCCTTCGGCCTCGGTGGAAGTTGCGACCCAGATTTCCCTTTACTCTGCAATTTACCCACCTTCTTCCCACCCTTATTAATTCCCTGATCTTGCACCAATCCCAAGTCTTTCTTAGCAACTTCCACTAGAGGTTTCTTGCAAATCCTCTGGGCCGGGGTCAACACGTCATCACAATCAGACAGTGTGCCAGACCTCTTGCGGGTCCCCTGCACAACTTCCACACCACTTGCACTATCAATCTGATGTACCTCCGCCTGCACTGTCTCCAACACTAATGTTTGGTCATTGATACTGGCATTCACTATGCCCTCCACCATATCCATTGTATCTTCCATACCCCCAGTGGCTTCTACACTTAACACCGGTAGAGGTTCGTCCATAATGTCCCTTAATACCTGCTCCAAAGCCACTTCCTCCACAGCACTCTCCTGGTTGCCACCTTCAACCACTGATGGCGCCGTTTCCTGTGATATCGTCTGACACACCACCTCTGCACCGTCGACTATCTCGCTCCACAACTTTGGTTGTTTCTCCGACTGTTCCTCTTCCCTCTGCACATTTCTCTGCACTGTCACGTTCGTTCCACGATGTCCCCCGTTCATTCTTGGGCCCGACCTCTTCAAGCAGTCGGCCGCTACATGCTCATATGCCCCGCACAGACGACAAGTCCTGCGTTGCCCCATGTAGGTGACGTATATCTGCGTTCTGAAATCCGGCAATACGACGTACGACGGTATGGGATGTCGCAAGGTCATCTTCAATGCGAAAGACCCCTCAAAGATCCCCATCAACGGTCCTTCACTCCACTTGCCAGGAGTAGCAGCATGGATAACGCCGTATGCCCCGAAAACTGCACTGATGTCCACCGCATCGGCCTCAAATGGGACATTCCTCAATCGAACCCAAGTGTATGTCCTTGAGACGTCCTTTAAGCGTACCTGTAGTCCTGTGTGCACGGTGTACACTCTATCTTGATGCTTATCCACCAGCCTTTCATACACCTCTGCCGTTTGAAGTTTCACAAACACTTTATTCGTCCCGTTCAGTGCCACTCCATACAAATCCGTAGTATCATGTCCATAAATATCTCATAGGATCGTGGGCAATACTGTTCCGGCCGTGGCAGGGTTGATAACTCCTGTAACCAGGTCCACACAAACTGTATTCAACCTTCTCCTCCCAGCTGCCGCCATGTTGGTGAAAACCAAAGTGCTGTCAAGAGCCACCAGGGGTCAGGCCAGCGCACCGCACACCCTCACACAATCAGAGCTGGGTGGCGAATGATTTTTGGAATTTTAAAGGATTTATCAGTTAAGTATTTTGGGTGGGAATTTTAGGTCATTAACTGTTTGGTATATCTTCAAGATTTCTTCATGTATGAGCTCTGAGCTGCAAATACATAAATCTCTCAAAAATATTGATGAGAATGCAGAAAGTTTAACGCTATCATTATGTGAAGAATTATATAAGAAGAGTTGCTTGTTGGTTTTAAGTATATTTTGAATTTAAAATTATGGTTCATCATAATAACTGAAACATCTAAAAAAGGCAATGAGTTATTTTGATCAAATTCAACAATAAAATATATAGAATGAGCTAGACTATTTAATTCAAGAAGGAAATTGTGTGAATCTATATTATTTGGCACTAGACACAAAACATCATCAACATATCTACAACATTTAGCTCTGTTGGGAAGGATTTTGTTAAGCAGTATTGTTTTAAAATATGTGAAGTACAAACTGCTAAGGATAGTTGGGAAATGTTCTCTCACATGTCCTTAGCAATTATTTGTATATATTAGTTTCTTTCACAATAACACTATTTAAAAACTGACATTCTGACAACTCTCACATTTCTTGATCATTCAGATAAATTTTATAATGAAACGGGCGATTGTTAGGCAGCAACGACCTGGTCTAGACCTCAGTTCGTGAAACAATGGTTGAGCTGTGTTATTGTTGTTACCAAAAGGGTTAGTGCCAGAATGGTTGACGAGTCCTATTGTTGGTGCCAGAATGATTTAGCAGTTTCACTTTTGGTGCCAGAGTGGTTAAGAAGTCCACTGTTGGCAAAGTAGTTATAGAGTTTCACTGTTGGTGCCCAAATGGTTGAGGACTATCGCTGATGGTGCCAGAATGTTGAGGATTTTCACTGTTAGTGCTAGAATGGTTGAGGGGCTTCATTGTTGGTGCCTGAATTTTTAAAGAGTTTTACTGTTGGTGCCAGAATGGATGCCATGTCCAAGGGTAAGCCTGAATGTTTGTCGTGGGTCGTACATAGTTACAGAATATCTGATGTATATCACTGTTGATGCCAGAATGGTTGAAGTGTCAAATTAAATGCCAAAATAATTGACTTGTATGATAGTTGGTACCATAATTACAGAGATGTGTCACTGTTGGCACCAGTGTTGGTGCCAGAATGAATAACGAGTAAAAGTTAGAGCTAAAATGGTTGACATTCATCACGGTTTCTGGCCGAATGGTTCAGGAGTATCACTGTTTACACCAGAAATGTTCAGTTGTATCACTGCACCAGAAATGTTCAAATGTATCACTATTTGCACCAGAAATGTTCAGGTGTATCACTGTTTGCACCAGAATTCTTCAGGTGTATCACTGTTTGCACCAGACATGTTCAGGTGTACCACTGTTTACACCAGAAATGTTCAGGTGAATCACTGTTTGCACCAGAAATGTTCAAGTGAAACACTGTTTGCACCAGAAATGTTCAGGTGAATCACTGTTTGCACCAGAAATGTCAGGTGAATCAATCATGTTTGCACCAGAAATGTTCAAGTGTATCACTATTTGCACCAGAAATGTTCAGGTGTAACACTGTTTGCACCATAAATGTTCAAGCATGAACAATTTTCTGCACGAGGTTCAGTGGGACAGAAAATTGGCATGAAAATCGTAAATGAAATGATGGAATATGTGACAACAATATCCAAAAAAACATAGGAAAGGTTTATACCCAAGGACAACAGAAATAATGAGAAGGCCAGGAAGAGCCTTTGGTTCACCCAAAGGTGTAGAGGGGCCCAAAAAGCAAGTGCGCTAGAGAATGGAAGAAGTATTGAAGGCAAAGGACCTAGGAGAATAAGGAGAGTAGTCGAAGAGCCATGTAAGGAGGGAGGCTGAACGACAATATGAAAATGACATAGCAGCGAAAGCCAAGTTCAACATCAGGAGGAAAACAGCAGTCAAAGACCAGGTAATCAAGCTGAGGAAGGAAGGAGGGGAGATGATAAGAAATGACTGAGAAATATTTGAGGAGCTCAACATGAGATTTAAAGTAGTAGTCACAATGGAGACAGAAAGGACTCCAGAAAGACAAAGGGGTGGGGTACACCATCAAGTGCTGGACACAATACATACAACCGAGGAGGAGGTGAAGAAGTTGATAAGCAAACTATATTCCTCAAAGGCGATGAGGCCGGATAACATCTCTCCATGGATCAAGAGAGAGACAGCAGAAGCGCTCTGTTTACCATTATCAACACTCTTTAAAACATCTATCTAAACAGGCGACTACCTGAGGTATGGAAGACAGCAAATATAATCCCAATTTAAAAAAAAGAAAACACGCAGCATTGAACTACAGACCAGTGTCACTGACATGTATAGTATGCAAAGTCATGTAGTAGAATATCAGCAGAAGAGTTGTGGAGCACCTAGAAAGGAATGAGCATATCAACAAACACTAGCACGGATTGAGGGACGGAAATCCTGTCACAAGTCTACTGGAGTTCTATGGCAAGGTGACAGCAGTAAGATAATAGAGAGGAGTGGATATATTGCGTTTTCTTGGACGATTGTAAGAAGGCTTTTGACACAATTCCACACAAGAGATTACTGGAAAAGCTGGAGGACAAGGCCGGTATAACAAAGAAAACACTGCAGTGGATCAGAGAATACTTGACGGGAAGGCATCAGCGAGTCATGGTAGGTAACGAGGTGTCAAAGTGAGCACCTATGACGAGCGGAGTTCCACTGGGGTCAGTCCTAGGACCGGTATTGTTTCTGGTATATGTGAATGACATGACGGAAGGAATACACTCAGAAGTGTCCCTGTTTGCAGGCGATGTGAAGTTTATGAGGAGAATCAATCAAAGGAGGTCCAGCTAGGACTACAAAGGGATCTGCACAGGCTGCAGGCCTGGTCCAGCAACTGGCTCCTGGAGTTTAACGCCAGCAATCCTGAAGATTGGGGAAAGGCAAAGAGGACTGCAGAGTAAAGTTTAGGGTACAAAAGACTACAAAGCTCACTCAAAGAAAAGGATCTTGGGGTGAGTATAATACCAAGCACATCTCCTGAATCGCACATCAAATAAGAATAGCATTCGAAATCTCAGTAAGGAACTGTTCAGGCCTCTGCACACCGTGTACATCAGGACCATATTGAAGTATGCAGCACCAGTTTGGAATCCACACCTTCCCAAGCACGTCAAGAAATTAGAGAAAGTGCAAAGATTTGAAACGAGACTAGTCGCGGAGCTAAGGAACATTTTCTACGAGGAGAGATTAAGGAAATCAACTTGACAGAACTGGGGACAGGAGGAAAGGGACGACGTGTTAACGACAGATAAAGATAAAGTACTGAGAGTAATTGTCAAAGTGGACAGAGACAGGATGTTCCAGAGATGGGACACAGCATCAAAGGGTCAAAATTGGAAGTTGAAGACTCAGATGATTCACCGGGATGTTAGGAAGTATTTCTTCAGGATTATTTTGGAAAGTGATAAAGCAGAAGCAGGATCCATACATAGCTTTAAGAAGAGGTATGATAAATCGCATGGAGCAGGGACAGAGTGACCTAGTAGTGACCAATAAAGAAGTGAGTACATTTAGGTTGAGTATCACTGCACCATAAATGTTCAGGTGTATCACTGTTTGCGCTGCAGAGGTTTCGGTGAATGACAGTTGTTGACAAAA
>WNWK01020155.1:35000-36370 GCA_009830355.1 Cherax destructor | reverse complement strand
ACTTCAGTAGTGTCAACCTGAGCTGGGAGACTACAGTAGTGTCAACCTGAGCAGGGAGACTTCAGTAGTGTCAGTCTGAGCTGGGAGACTTCAGTAGTGTCAGCCTGAGCTGGGAGACTTCAGTAGTGTCAACCTGAGCTGGGAGACTTCAGTAGTGTCAACCTGAGCTGGGAGACTTCAGTAGTGTCAACCTGAGCTGGGAGACTTCAGTAGTGTCAGCCTGAGCTGGGAGACTTCAGTAGTGTCAGCCTGAGCTGGGAGACTTCAGTAGTGTCAGCCTGAGCTGGGAGACTTCAGTAGTGTCAACCTGAGCTGGGAGACTTCAGTAGTGTCAGCCTGAGCTGGGAGACTTCAGTAGTGTCAACCTGAGCTGGGAGACTTCAGTAGTGTCAACCTGAGCTGGGAGACTTCAGTAGTGTCAACCTGAGCTGGGAGACTTCAGTAGTGTCAGCCTGAGCTGGGAGACTTCAGTAGTGTCAACCTGAGCTGGGAGACTTCAGTAGTGTCAACCTGAGCTGGGAGACTTCAGTAGTGTCAACCTGAGCTGGGAGACTTCAGTAGTGTCAGCCTGAGCTGGAAGACTTCAGTAGTGTCAACCTGAGCTGGGAGACTTCAGTAGTGTCAACCTGAGCTGGAAGACTTCAGTAGTGTCAACCTGAGCTGGGAGACTTCAGTAGTGTCAACCTGAGCTGGGAGACTTCAGTAGTGTCAACCTGAGCTGGGAGACTTCAGTAGTGTCAACCTGAGCTGGGAGACTTCAGTAGTGTCAACCTGAGCTGGGAGACTTCAGTAGTGTCAACCTGAGCTGGGAGACTTCAGTAGTGTCAACCTGAGCTGGGAGACTTCAGTAGTGTCAGTCTGAGCTGGGAGACTTCAGTAGTGTCAACCTGAGCTGGGAGACTTCAGTAGTGTCAACCTGAGATGGGAGACTTCAGTAGTGTCAGTCTGAGCTGGGAGACTTCAGTAGTGTCAGTCTGAGCTGTGAGACTTCAGTAGTGTTAGCCTGAGCTGGGAGACTTCAGTAGTGTCAGTCTGAGCTGGGAGACTTCAGTAGTGTCAGTCTGAGCTGGGAGACTACAATAACTACGATACAATAACTACGATACAATAACTACGATACAATAACTACGATACAATAACAACGATACAATAACTACGATACAATAACTACGATACAATAACTACGATACAATAACTACGATACAATAACTACGATACAATAACTACGATACAATAACTACGATACAATAACTACGATACAATAACTACGATACAATAACTACGATACAATAACTACGATACAGTAACTACGATACAATAACTACGATACAGTAACTACGATACAATAACTACGATACAATAACTACGAT
>WNWK01020155.1:0-32500 GCA_009830355.1 Cherax destructor | reverse complement strand
GTCTTCAACTTCCAACTGTGTCCCCTTGTTGCTGTGTTCCATCTCTGGAACATTCTGTCTCTGTCCACTTTGTCAATTCCTCTCAGTATCTTATATGTTGTTATCATGTCCCCCCTAACTCTCCTGTCCTCCAGTGTCGTCAGGTCGATTTCCCTTAACCTCCCCTCGTAGGACATACCCCTTAGCTCCGGGACTAGTCTTGTTGCAAACCTTTGCACTTTCTTGAACTTCTTCACGTGCTTGGCTAGGTGTGGGTTCCAAACTGGTGCTGCATACTCCAGTATGGGTCTAACGTACACAGTGTACAGGGTCCTGAACGATTCTTTATTAAGATGTCGGAATGCTGTTCTTAGGTTTGCTAGGCGCCCGTATGCTGCAGCAGTTATTTGGTTGATGTGCGCCTCAGGAGATGTTCCTGGTGATATACTCACCCCAAGGTCTTTTTTCTTGATTGAGGTTTGCAGTCTCTGGCCCCCTAGGCTGTACTCCGTCTGCGGTCTTCTTTGCCCTTACCCAATCTTCATGATTTTGCACTTGGTGGGGTTGAACTCCAGGAGCTAATTGTTGGACCAGGCTTGCAGCCTGTCCAGATCCCTTTGTAGTTCTGCCTGGTCCTCGTCCGACTGAATTCTTCTCATCAACTTCACATCATCTGCAAACAGGGACATTTCAGAGTCTATTCCTTCCGTCATGTCGTTCACAAATACCAGAAACAGCACCGGTCCTAGGACTGACCCCTGTGGAACCCCGCTCGTCACCGGCGCCCACTCTGACACCTCACCACGTACCATGACTCGCTGCTGTCTTCCTGACAGGTATTCCCTGATCCATTGTAGTGCCTTCCCTGTTATCCCTGCCTGGTCCTCCAACTTTTGCACTAATCTCTTGTGTGGAACTGTGTCAAACGCCTTCTTACAGTCCAAGAATATGCAATCTACCCACCCCTCTCTCTCTTATCTTACTGCCGTCACCCTGTCGTAGAACTCCAGTAGGTTTGTGACACAGGAGTTCCCGTCCCTGAAACCGTGTTGGCCGTCGTTGATAATCTCATTCCTTTCTAGGTGCTCCACCACTCTTCTCCTGACTATCTTCTCCATGACCTTGCATACTATACATGTCAGTGACATTGGTCTGTAGTTTAGTGCTATATTCCTGTCTCCTTTTTTAAAAATTGGAACTACATTTGCTGTCTTCCATACCTCAGGTAGATGCCCTGCTTCGATAGATGTGTTGAAGATCGTTGTTAGGAGTACACATAGCTCCTCTGCTCCCTCTCTCAGGACACATGGAGAGATGTTATCCGGCCCCATCGCCTTTGAGGTATCTAGCTCGCTTAGTAGCCTCTTCACTTCCTCCTCAGTTGTGTGTATTGTGTCCAGCACTTGATGGTGTACCCCACCTCTCCTCCTTTCTGGAGGCCCTTCTATCTCCTCTGTGAACACCTCTTTGAATCTCATGTTGAGTTCCTCACACACTTCACTGTGTTAGTTAGTTACTATTTTTGTCCTAGGCACATGTCGATTAGACACTAGTGTGCGTGTGTGTGTGTGTGTGTGTATGGTTCCTGCCTCCACTATATCTTTCTCTAGACTATTCCACTTCCTGACTACTCTGTGGCTGAAGAAATGCTTCCTAACATCCCTTTGACTCATCTGAGTCTTCAGCTTCCAGTTGTGTCCCCTTGTTTCTGTGTTCCCTCTCTGGAACATCCTGTCCCTGTCTACCTTGTCAATTCCCCGCAGTATTTTGTATGTCGTTATCATGTCTCCTCTGACCCTTCTTTCCTCCAGTGTTGTTAGTCCTATTTCCCTCAACCTTTCTTCATAAGACAGACCCCTGAGTTGTGGAACTAGCCTTGTCGCAAACCTTTGCACTTTCTCTAGTTTCTTTACGTTCTTGACCAGGTGTGGGTTCCAGACTGGTGCTGCATATTCTAGTATGGGCCTGACGTACACGGTGTACAGTGTCTTGAACGATTTCTTGTTTAGGTAACGGAACGCTAATCTTAGGTTTGCCAGTCGCCCATATGCTGCCGCAGTTATCTGGTTGATGTGTGCCTCCGGAGACGTACTTGGCGTTATACTCACCCCAAAGTCTTTCTTCTTTGCCGAGGTTTGTAGCCCTTGTCCACCTAGCCTGTACTCTGTCAGCGGTCTTCTTTGTCCTTCTCCGATCTTCATGACTTTGCATTTGGTGGGATTGAATTCGAGAAGCCAGTTGCTAGACCAGATGTCAAGCTTGTCCAGGTCTGTTTGAAGTCCTGCTTGGTCCTCTTCCGATGTGATTCTCCTCATTAATTTCACATCATCTGCGAACAGAGACAATTCTGAGTCTATCCCATCCGTCATGTCGTTTACATATACCAAGAATAACACTGGTCCTAGGACTGACCCCTGCGGTACGCCGCTCGTCACAGGCGCCCACTGTGATACCTCATCACGCACCATGACCCGTTGTTGCCTCCTGTGAGGTATTCCTGATCCATTCCAGTGCCCTTCCTGTTATACATGCTTGTTCTTCCAACTTCTTTACTAATCTCATGTGAGAACTGTGTCGAAGGCCTTCCTGCAGTCCAGGAAAATGCAATCAACCCACCCTTCTCTCTCTTGCCTTACCTGTTACTTTATCATAGAACTCTAGGAGGTTTGTTACACAGGATTTGCCTTCCCGGAATCCGTGCTGTCTGGTGTTTATTATCCTGTTCAGCTCGAGGTGCTCCACCATTCTTTTCCTGATGATTTTCTCCAGGACTTTGCACACTATACATGTAAGTGACACCGGTCTATAGTTTAGTGCCTCTTTTCTGTCTCCTTTTTTAAAGATGGGGACTACGTTGGCCTTCTTCCATACCTCAGGTAGCTGCCCATTTTCAAGGGATGTGTTGAATATTATGGTAAGTGGCACACTCAGTACCTCAGCTCCTTCCTGAAGAACCCACGGGGAGATATTGTCCGGACCCATCGCCTTTGAGGTATCAAGGTCACTGAGTAACTGCTTCACCTCCTCCTCAGTTGTGTGTATGCCCTCTAGCACTTGGTACATCCCTTGTTGGTGATGCACCCCATCCTGTCTACCCAGCTGCCTTCCTTCCTCCACTGTGAATACTTCCTTAAACCTCAAGTTGAGCTCCTCACATACCTCTTGATCGTTACTTGTGAGTTCCCCATCTTCTCTCCTCAGCCTTATCACCTGGTCCTTGACTGTTGTCTTCCTTCTGATGTGACTGTACATCAGTTTCGGGTCAGACTTGACTTTCGATGCTATGTCATTTTCGTACTGTTTCTGTGTGTGTGTGTGTGTGTTTGTGTGTGTGTGTGTGTATTTGTTTGCGAGAATAAATACCTGACCTCTTTTATTGATTACTTGAGTTTCAAGGCTATCTACTACACGAGGGTCATTAAGGATGGTTGGTTGGTTAATGGGGTTTCAAGTCTATCTACTACACGAGGGTCATTAAGGCTGGTTGGTTGGTTAATGGGGTTTCAAGACTATCTACTACACGAGGGTCAGCTGCATGTCATCAGTCTAGAATACTTTAATACCTAAAATACTGATTAATGTAAACTACCAGTGTATATTCACTGAGATATACATATCAGTGTATATACACTGAGATATACATCTCTCAGTGTATATACACTGAGATATATACCTGTCAGTGTATATACACTGAGATATACATCTCTCAGTGTATATACACTGAGATATACATCTCTCAGTGTATATACACTGAGATATATAACTGTCAGTGTATATACACTGAGATATACATCTCTCAGTGTATATACACTGAGATATACATCTCTCAGTGTATATACACTGAGATATTCATCTCTCAGTGTATATACACTGAGATATACACCTCTCAGTGTATATGCACTGAGATAAACACCTCTCAGTGTATATACACTGAGATAAACACCTCTCAGTGTATATACACTGAGATAAACACCTCTCAGTGTATATACACTGAGATAAACACCTCTCAGTGTATATACACCCATAGATATACACCTCTTAGTGTATACATACACTGAGAGATATATACACCTTTTCAGTGTGTATATACACTCAGATATACACCTCTCAATGTATATGTTCTTCGTATGACCATATATTTCTATAAGAATCACCAGCACTACCACAATCTACCACCACAATCAACCACCACAGTCTACCACCACAATCTACCACCACAATCAACCACCACAATCTACCACCACAATCTACCACCACAATCTACCACCACAATCTACCACCACAATCAACCACCACAATCAACCACCACAATCTACCACCACAATCAATCACCACAATCAACCACAATCTACCAATACAATCAACCACCACAATCAACCACCACAATCTACTACCACAATCAACCACCTCAATCAATCACCACAATCAACCACCACAATCAACCACCACAATCAACAACCACAATCTACCACCACAATCAACCACCTCAATCACCACAATCAACCACCACAATCAACCACCACAATCAACCCCCACAATCTACCACTAACGACAATACGAAAAAACCTCAGTGGAAACAAGTCACGCTGACCTTTTATTCTGTTCTAGGTAAATCTCACATACATTACCTTGCAAGGCAATTAAAACCTTCCCCCCAAAATAAAACTTGCTTAATGCAACTTATGCCTAAATGGACTTAAACAAACTCACATTTGCATAACGCTATACGGCAGTATTTTTATGCCCTTCTATCCGAAGTGAGCATCAGATAGAGTCATAACGTAATAACGGTTATCGTAACGACTCCTGCTGCTTGAACGACCCTCCTGCGCCCCTCTGAGACGACAACAAGACGACCTTTATAGACGGGAGGACTAGAATCCGTCAGTGTAAGCCCTGACAGAGAGAGGGTTCCGTCTCTCTTAAGGGGGGTGTCCGCCCCCTCTTGTGGTTATGGGGTTCGCAAAAATTTGAAGGAGGGCTGGTTTATGGGGGAAGTTTTATCAGGGGAGACCAGGAAGGGGACGTCATCAGATAGCTGACATATTTTATAGGGATGGGTGATGTCAGGCCGCCCTGACATCCCCTTGTCTCTGCTGACTGTGAGTTCTCTCTTCTCTCTCTCTCTCTCTCTCTCTCTCTCTCTCTCTCTCTCTCTCTCTCTCTCTTTATTTACACTAAGGATTTTACAAGGTTTGCTTAAGGGTTACTATCTATGTTTACAAGCTACGAGCTGTTATCTACCTTCTCTCTCTGTCTGTCTGTCTGTCTGTCTCTCTCTCTCTCTCTGTTTCTCTCTGTCTCTCTCTCTCTCTGTTTCTCTGTCTCTGTGTCTCTCTCTCTCATAAAACATCTAACCCTCTATAATTCCCCAAACACAGAATATAAAGAGCATCGCCACAAAACCTAACACACAAGACCGCATCCAATTCATCTGCTGGCCAGAAAGATGTAAACTCTAAAACAGACTTCAGAAAGGCTACAGAGGTCCTCATTAGCAGTAACTCTCAATTAAGAGCCTATGTATTGTTTCTCCGGGCTTTACCCGGGCTCTAAAGACTCGAGTCGGCGCTGTGTGTACACGAGGGAGCGTGTATAAAAATGCAAATGCCGTCAGGAAGCATACAGGGGCTATTGTTCGGAGAGTTGTGGCACCGTGGCATCCGAATCTGGCACTGTGGCTTTCGTATCTGGCACCGTGGCTTCCGTATCTCGTTAGGGAGGGCCTTGCTTACATCACTAACCCTCTCTTACCCCCCCCCTTCATGGCATAGGTGCCTTGATGCCAGTGAAACCCCCTTGATCCTCCAGTGAGGTGATTTCAGCGTCTGCTGAAGAGGGACTCACCTGTCTGCAGTATATAAGGCACTTCTCCACGCACATACTCTACTTTCCTCAAGACACATCAACTCAAGGCTGTGAGGGACTGATTACCTCAAACTCCTCCTCCTCTTCCACCGTTCATCTCTGCACCGGACTGATGAAGCCACTGCCTGGCGAAACGTTTCCTCAGTAAAGACACCGAAATGTTGCACAAGTGTCTTAGTCTTCAAATTGCCGATTTTCTGAACCATTTACATGAAGGAAACAGAGGTTGTATAAGAGCGTCTCAGGTTAAGAACGTTTCGCTCAGTGTGTGTGTACTCACCTAATTGTGGTTGCAGGGGTCGATTCATAGCTCCTGGCCCCGCCTCTTCACTGGTCGCTACTAGGTCACTCTCCCTGCGCCATGAGCTTTACCATACCTCTTCTTAAAGCTATGTATGGAACCTGCCTCCACTACATCGCTTCCCAAACTATTCCACTTCCCGACCACTCTGTGACTGAAGAAATACTTCCTAGCATCCCTGTGATTCATCTGAGTCTTCAACTTCCAACTGTGTCCCCTTGTTGCTGTGTCCCATCTCTGGAACATTCTGTCTCTGTCCACCTTGTCAATTCCTCTCAGTATTTTATATGTCGTTATCATGTCCCCCCTATCTCTCCTGTCCTCCATTGTCGTCAGGTCGATTTCCCTTAACCTTTCCTCGTAGGACATACCCCTTAGCTCCGGGACTAGTCTTGTTGCAAACCTTTGCACTTTCTTAAGTTTCTATACATGCTTGGCTAGGTGTGGGTTCCAAACTGGTGCTGCATACTCCAGTATGGGCCTAACGTACACAGTGTACAGGGTCCTGAACGATTCCTTACTAAGATGTCGGAATGCTGTTCTTAGGTTTGCTAGGCGCTCGTATGCTGCCGCAGTTTTTTGGTTGATGTGCGCCTCAGGAGATGTGCCTGGTGTTATACTCACCCCAAGATCTTTTCTCTTGAGTGAGGTTTGTAGTCTCTGTCCCCCTAGACTGTACTCCGTCTGCGGTTTTGCTTGCCCTTCCCCAATCTTCATGACTTTGCACTTGGTGGGGTTGAACTCCAGGAGCCAATTTCTGGACCAGGCTTGCAGCCTGACCAGATCCCTTTGTAGTTCTGCCTGGTCCTCTTCCGACTGAATTCTTCTCATCAACTTCACATCATCTGCAAACAGGGACACTTCGGAGTCTATTCCTTCCGTCATGTCGTTCACAAATACCAGAAATAGCACCGGTCCTAGGACTGACCCCTGTGGAACCCCACTCATCACCGGCGCCCACTCTGACACCTCGCCACGTACTATGACTCGCTGCTGTCTTCCTGACAGGTATTCCCTGATCCACTGGAGTGCCTTCCCTGTTATCCCTGCCTGGTCCTCCAGTTTTTGCACTAATCTCTTGTGTGGAACTGTGTCAAACGCCTTATTACAGTCCAAGAAAATACAATCTACCCACCCCTCTCTCTCTT
Source organism: Cherax destructor (assembly GCA_009830355.1). NCBI lineage: Eukaryota > Metazoa > Arthropoda > Malacostraca > Decapoda > Parastacidae > Cherax > Cherax destructor. Next base: position 25,204 of record WNWK01020155.1, on the reverse strand, counting down.
GTCTTACTGCTGTCACCCTGTCGTAGAACTCCAGTAGGTTTGTGTTGGCCGTCGTTGATAAGCTCATTCCTTTCTAGGTGTTCCACCACTCTTCTCCTGATAATCTTCTCCATGACTTTGCATACTATACATGTCAGTGACACTGATCTGTAGTTTAGTGCCTCATGTCTGTCTCCTTTTTTAATAATTGGGACTACATTTGCTGTCTTCCATACCTCAGGTAATCTCCCTGTTTCGATGGATGTGTTGAATATTGTTTTGTTAGTTACCATTTTGTCCTAGGCACATGTCGATTAGACACTAGGCCTGTTGTATGTGTGTGTGTGTGTGTGTGTGTGTGTGTTGTGTGTGTGTGTGTGTGTGTGTGTGTGTGTGTGTGTGTGTGTGTGTGTGTGTGTGTGTGTGTGAAGCTTTATCAAGTCACGATAAAGCTCTACACAGAGCAAAACGTCCCTATCTATGTCCCGTAGAGGCCTGGTCAAGGACTGGGCGGCGGGGGCGCTGACCCCAGAAACGCCAGCCAGCTAGCCTCCAAGCAGAGCACCTCTCGCGCCCTCGTAATAGACATTAGGGACAATCTGTCAAGCAATTAGGGGAGGGTGGGGGGTTGTCCACCTCCCCATGGTGCTGAACCCTCATTACCTCCCAGTCCTGAAGCTCCGTATGTCCTCCCAGCGTACCATACCCTCCACAAAAGCAATAAAAATCTCTCTCCTCCTACAAGGACACGAGGCGGATGGTAGGGTGTGGCGACGCTCTCAGATTTACACGCGCACCATTGACCAAGAAAACTTCGTCGTAAAACCCCGGTACAGCTTGTCTCCACGCATTTTTAGTGGGTCAGATGAGATGCAAATGAGAGATATTAGCCGGAGGATTATTCAGCCTGGCGATTCTTATTACCAGGGGTTGAGAGAGCCAAAGATCCGGCCTGACTCGAAACCCATCCAAAAAAATGATTAATAATAATAATCTTTATTTTTACAAGTACATGATACAACTTATACAGACCATAGCTGACATCAATGACATACTATATCGAAAATCCCTGGTTATGTCCCCAGGATGCCACCCACACCAGTGCACTAACACCCAGGTACCTACTTACTGCTAGGTGAACAGTGACAGCAGGTGCCTAAGAAAACAGGCCCAGATGTTTCCACCCGTACCGGGGATCGAACCACAAACATTCAATATCTCTTCTTTTGGAATACACTCATAGGTTATTATATTTATTTTGTTTCAGCGAGTCCCAGTAAATCCACAGAGTATATGGGAGTACCTGGGGGTACCTGGGGGTACCTGGGGGTACATGGGAGTACCTGGGGGTACCTGAGGGTACATGGGAGTGACAGATAGCAGAATAAGTAAGTTTATTTAGGTACTGGTACACATAAGCACATTTACACAAATCCAGAAGACTATTGTTACCACCATGAGGTCTGGTCTCAGACCGGGCCGCGGGGGCGTTGACTCCCGAAACCCTCTCCAGGTATAATCCAGGTATACATATTAACATATGTTTGTAAATTACCCACCAGAATAACCCCCCAAAAAAGGTTCCACTGGTGTTTTTGCGATGTCTTATTATTTAAGAGAGCACTTGGGAGTCCAGGGTGAGGCTGTCTGCTGAGAACTATCAGCTCTCTCGGAGTCTAGATTAACAACTATTGTGTGTTCGATAGTAACTCTCATGGAAACAAGAACACAGAAGATTGATCTGTATATTTCAACCTTCTTCCGGGATCCTCTTCATCTGCTGAAGAGGGTCCCAGAAGGGAGTCGAAGTACACATATCAGTCTCCTGTGTTTGGGCTTCCACGAGGGAACGTGGATCCCAGTCAAACACCTAAACTACTGGGAACGTTGTGAAGAACTTGACTTGTACTCACTGGAACGCAGGCGAGAGAGATATATCATAATCTACACCTGGAAAATCCTAGAGGGACTGGTCCCTACCTACCTGGAGGGTATTCCGGGGATCAACGCCCCCGCGACCCGGTCCACGATCAGGCCTCCCGGTGGATCCGGGCCTGATCAACTAGGCTGTTTCTATTGGCCGCACGTAGTCCAACGTACGAATCACAGCCCGGCTGATCCGGCACCGACTTTAGGTATCTGTCCAGCTCCCTCTTGAAGACAAATCTGCACACAGAAATCACCGCCTACGAAAGACTTGGCAGGCGGTGCAACATACCCCCAGTGAAAAGTAGGGGCGCCACCATAAGTGTCCGGGGCCCAAGACTGTTCAACAGCCTCCCACCAGCCATAAGGGGAATTACCAATAGACCCCTGGTTGTCTTCAAGAGGGAGCTGGACAGATGCTTAAAGTCGGTGCCGGATCAGCCGGGCTGTGGTTCGCACGTTGGGCTACGTGCAGCCAGCAGTAACAGCCTGGTTGATCAGGCCCTGATCCACCGGGAGGCCTGGTCGTGGACCGGGCCGCGGGGCGTTGATCCTCGGAATACCCTCCAGGTAGGTAGGGTTATTATTGAGCATTGACTAGCGTTCATTACACTCTTATGTGGGATCCACATAAGAGATGTTTGGATTACTGGGGCGTCATTAATGCAGTGAGATTAGGAACCATGTAAGAAATGTTTGGATTACTGGGAGCGTCATCAATGCAGTGAGATTAGGAACCATGTAAGAAATGTTTGGATTACTGGGAGCGTCATCAATGCAGTGAGATTAGGAACCATGTAAGAAATGTTTGGATTACTGGGAGCGTCATCAATGCAGTGAGATTAGGAACATGTAAGAAATGTTTGGATTACTGGGAGCGTCATCAATGCAGTGAGATTAGGAACCATGTAAGAAATGTTTGGATTACTGGGAGCGTCATCAATGCAGTGAGATTAGGAACCATGTAAGATATGTTTGGATTACTGGGAGCGTCATTAATGCAGTGAGATTAGGAACCATGTAAGATATGTTTGGATTACTGGGAGCGTCATCAATGCAGTGAGATTAGGAACCATGTAAGAAATGTTTGGATTACTGGGAGCGTCATTAATGCAGTGAGATTAGGAACGTACGAGATGGTTGGATTACTGGGAGCGTCATCAATGCAGTGAGATTAGGAACGTACGAGATGGTTGGATTACTGGGAGCGTCATCAATGCAATGAGATTAGGAACCATGTAAGAAATGTTTGGATTACAGGGAGCGTCATTAATGCAGTGAGATTAGGAACCATGTAAGAAATGTTTGGATTACTGGGAGCGTCATCAATGCAGTGAGATTAGGAACCATGTAAGATATATTTGGATTACTGGGAGCGTCATTAATGCTGTGAGATTAGGAACCATGTAAGATATATTTGGATTACTGGGAGCGTCATTAATGCAGTGAGATTAGGAACGTACGAGATGGTTGGATTACTGGGAGCGTCATCAATGCAGTGAGATTAGGAACCATGTAAGATATGTTTGGATTACTTGGAGCGTCATCAATGCAGTGAGATTAGGAACCATGTAAGATATATTTGATTACTGGGAGCGTCATTAATGCTGTGAGATTAGGAACCATGTAAGATATATTTGGATTACTGGGAGCGTCATTATTGCAGTGAGATTAGGAACGTACGAGATGGTTGGATTACTGGGAGCGTCATCAATGCAGTGAGATTAGGAACCATGTAAGATATATTTGGATTACTGGGAGCGTCATTAATGCTGTGAGATTAGGAACCATGTAAGATATATTTGGATTACTGGGAGCGTCATTAATGCAGTGAGATTAGGAACGTACGAGATGGTTGGATTACTGGGAGCGTCATCAATGCAGTGAGATTAGGAACCATGTAAGATATGTTTGAATTACTGGGAGCGTCATTAATGCAGTGAGATTAGGAACCACGTAAGATATGTTTGGATTACTGGGAGCGTCATCAATGCAGTGAGATTAGGAACCATGTAAGAAATGTTTGGATTACTGGGAGCGTCATTAATGCAGTGAGATTAGGAACGTACGAGATGGTTGGATTACTGGGAGCGTCATCAATGCAGTGAGATTAGGAACGTACGAGATGGTTGGATTACTGGGAGCGTTATCAATGCAGTGAGATTAGGAACCATGTAAGAAATGTTTGGATTACAGGGAGCGTCATTAATGCAGTGAGATTAGGAACCATGTAAGAAATGTTTGGATTACTGGGAGCGTCATCAATGCAGTGAGATTAGGAACCATGTAAGATATATTTGGATTACTGGGAGCGTCATTAATGCTGTGAGATTAGGAACCATGTAAGATATATTTGGATTACTGGGAGCGTCATTAATGCAGTGAGATTAGGAACGTACGAGATGGTTGGATTACTGGGAGCGTCATCAATGCAGTGAGATTAGGAACCATGTAAGATATGTTTGGATTACTGGGAGCGTCATCAATGCAGTGAGATTAGGAACCATGTAAGATATATTTGGATTACTGGGAGCGTCATTAATGCTGTGAGATTAGGAACCATGTAAGATATATTTGGATTACTGGGAGCGTCATTATTGCAGTGAGATTAGGAACGTACGAGATGGTTGGATTACTGGGAGCGTCATCAATGCAGTGAGATTAGGAACCATGTAAGATATATTTGGATTACTGGGAGCGTCATTAATGCTGTGAGATTAGGAACCATGTAATATATATTTGGATTACTGGGAGCGTCATTAATGCAGTGAGATTAGGAACGTACGAGATGGTTTGATTACTGGGAGCGTCATCAATGCAGTGAGATTAGGAACCATGTAAGATATGTTTGGATTACTGGGAGCGTCATTAATGCAGTGAGATTAGGAACGTACGAGATGGTTTGATTACTGGGAGCGTCATCAATGCAGTGAGATTAGGAACCATGTAAGATATATTTGGATTACTGGGAGCGTAATTAATGCAGTGAGATTAGGAACGTACGAGATGGTTGAATTACTGGGAGCGTCATTAATGCTGTGAGATTAGGAACCCTCCCAGTGGGAGAAATCTCTGCCATTAAATGTCTTTATTTGAGTGGTGTGGTAATGTTATTGACCTGTATGTGTTATTACGAGACTCACAGACGTTCCTCTCCAAAACAAACTAAAATTTCGCCATCTCGTGGTAGAGTATCAAGATTACCATACAGTCATCTCTCACTCCCTTGAAATCGTAACATTATCACTTCCCTTCCCTTCCATGGTCGTCGTAGGTAGCAGAGAGGAGAGGAAAGGAGAGATGAGAGAGGGAAGAAGAGAAGCTCTTCCACTCTTCCCGGTTTATGGCATCGTCAAGCAACTCTGGACAAGGGAAGGGACCACAACGACCTTGCCAGGATATAACTCGGCCAGCGTCCACTCCCCGGTATTAAATATGGCTTGGACCCCACCTCCTTCCAGTCCAATATGTCCTTCCGCGTCCACCCTGCTGCCGTCCTCCTGCCTTGATGGATAGCGACCCCCTCTGTACCCCCCTCAGCTGTTCCCAGCTCTGCTTTCAGCAGCTCTCTGGCACTGTAACAGCAAAGCTAGGAAAGGCAGTTAGCACCAGCAGCACCAACAGCTGCAGCAGCAGCAGCAGCAGCAGCAGCAGCAGCCGGGGAAAGGTCCTTCCTGTCCAGGTTGTGGCAGGAGGGTAAAGTGACCAGGCGAGACAGTAAAATTTAGTGGTTTCTGCGCCGGAGTTCCGAGCCCTGAGTGGAACTTCCGCGATGACATTCACGTCCCACACAACTACCCCGACTTGCATAAGGGCCAAACTTTTAATGGAATCTCATATTTACCAAAGTCGGTGGCGATTCAGTATTTTCTCGAACAATTTCAACGACCTCCATCTCTCCTTAATCGCCATTAAAACCCAAACATTCTACTTGAACAACAGATAAATCGACACATGCTTGTCGGTAGCAAGAAGGTGAAACCTCGGATCCGGGGACCAAGTTCTGGGTAAGATTGTTTAGTGGCAGTATACGGCATCTGGGGTCAGAACTAATCCATATAAGTGGTGGTCATCTGAGAGAAAGACAAAGTATTCGCCACCCTCGGACATTTCCTGCTATCCAATCGACTCTTCCTAACCTAAGTTCTATTTTCTATCAACCTCGACACTGCTGACGTCTCCTACAGAGGTACACGTCTGGTGGCCCTTATCCATTCCTGCGTCGCATACAAACATCATAAATTCGTCCTGTGTAGTTAATATTTCTTAGAATATAAACAGAATCGATTCTGAGTGAAACGAGACCCAACGAACAGTCGGTATTCGTACGAGAAACAAACCTGAACGAAATCCAAGGAAAAGGAAGTTGAGTAGATCTGAAGGAATCTGTGGAGTGTGCCGGCAGCGGATCATCCCTCTGATGAATGTATCCATAAGGGCTTGCCACACAGAGGGCCACGAGTGCCAGGGCCAGCATTAATTATCAACACGGAGGCGCCAGCGGTTTAATGTCCCTACAGATGGGCCAAGACCACCAGCGGCTGTCTCTCTTGTTTGTGGGATCCTGGTGCCTGCAGCCTCCTCGTTATTATGCTGCCTGTGGGCAAGCATGTGTCTTCATGCTGCTGCTGCTGCTACTGCTGCTGCTGCTGCTACTGCTGCTGCTGCTACTGTTACGGAAGGGCTTCCCTTTCTGTCCCTTTCTGTTGCTGCTGTGGAAGAGTTAAGGGTCTCTCCTGTTGCTGTAATGGAAGGACTATATATATATATATATATATATATATATATATATATATATATATATATATATATATATATATATATATATATATATATATATATATGTCGTGCCGATTAGGTAAAACTTGCGATTTTGGCTTAAATAGCAACGCTCACCTTGCCATATAAGACAAGTGAAAATTTGTGTATGCAATAATTTCGCCAAAAACATTCTGAACATAACGAAAAAATATATTTCATTGTATTTGTTTATTATTAAATTAATGTTAACGTATCTAAAATATATTTAGTTGGGTTAGGCTAAATTAAATTGCGCTTGTTGTAATAAGGTTAGGTAGGTTTTCAAAGTTTCTCATGGTACAAAATTATAAATTCTTACATTAACATAAATGAAAAAATATATCTTTAAACGTATAAGAGAAAATTTTAGAAAGGACTTAATTTTAGATGAGTTCTTATTGATTTACTAATCGACGACATATATATATTATATATATATATATATATATATATATATATATATATATATATATATATATATATATGTCGTGCCGATTAGGTAAAACTTGCGATTTTGGCTTAAATAGCAACGCTCACCTTGCCATATAAGACAAGTGAAAATTTGTGTATGCAATAATTTCGCCAAAATCATTCTGAACATAACGAAAAAATATATTTGATTGTGTTTGTTTATTATTATATTAATGTTAACGTATCTAAAATATATTTAGTTGGGTTAGGCTAAATTAATTTGCGCTTGTTGTAATAAGGTTAGGTAGGTTTTCAAAGTTTCTCTTGGTACAAAATTATAAATTCTTCCTTTAACATAAATGAAAAATATATATCTTTAAACGTATAAGAGAAAATTTTAGAAAGGACTTAATTTTAGATGAGTTCTTGCTAATTGACCAGTTTTACCTAATCGGCACGACATATATATATATATATATATGTATATATATATATATATATATATATATATATATATATATATATATATATATATATATATATATATATATATGCCAGAAAATCTATCAGGTTGATAGATTCAGTCAGAATGGACATAAATTCGTTAGAAAACATTCAGCGTAGAATGACTAAATTAATACATAACATTAGAAATCTTCCTTACGAAGAAAGATAGAAGAGCCTTAAATTACATTCACTTGTAAGACGTAGAATGAGGGAGACATGATCGAGGTATACAAGTGGAAAATGGGTATTAACAAAGGGGATATAAATAAGGTCTTGAGGATATCTCCAAGAGAGAACCCGCAATAATGGATTCAAGTTAGATAAGTTTAGATTTAGAAAGGATATAGGAAAGTATTGGTTTGGAAATAGGGTAGTTGATGAGTGGAACAGTCTGCCTAGTAGGGTTATTGAAGCTAGGACCTTGGGTAGTTTCAAATTTAGGTTGGATAAATTCATGAGAGAGGGGTTGGATTTGAGTGGGACTCGCGCATGAGTGGGTAGAATTGTCAAAGCTTATTTCTTGGGTATATTGAAAATTGGGTTGAGCAAATATTCTGTTAGTGGGACGGATTGTGAAGGACCTGCCTAGTATGGGCCAACAGGCCTGCTGCAGTGTTCCTCCATTCTTATGTTCTTATGTTCTTATGTGTCCGGTGAGTTGTGTGATAAGTCAGTGACTGCCGCCACTGACTGACGGAGTATCGAGCCTTCACCTTATACTGTCTGCAAGGCCCTCGACTTATCATCACATCTACTGTGTAGAGCTGTATTAAATAAAGCTCTACTACGCTGAGGGAAACATGGCTTGATAAAGCTCTACAAAGGGCGAAACGTTCTCCCAATATGGAACATCTAACTACAAGATTTAAATTAAGATACACGAAATTTATGTCTCATTATTCTGATGTCACAGACGTAAACAGAGGGTCGAAATGTGCTCCCATCTCGTTTCGGCCCTTCCCCTGTCTCGTGCCACCACGTGTGATTATACACGGTGTTGGGGCGAGGGGAGAAGGGAGGAAATAAGGGGACGACTTAATTTATTCTCTCTCTCTCTCTCTCTCTCTCTCTCTCTCTCTCTCTCTCTCTCTCTCTCTCATAATGAATTGGTCATAGTCTCTTAGAGGGGAGCGCTGGCGCTGCTTTTCCTCCCCACCCTCGGATCAGAACTGGTTGCATAAACCCTTACGGGTTTAGCGCCCTCTCCTGATTATTTGGGAGCCAAGAAATGGAGGTGAGCTCAGAGAAGTGAGTTTAGAAAAGTGATCTTAGAGAAGTGAGTTTAGAAAAGTGATCTTAGAGAAGTGAGCTTAGAAAAGTGATCTTAGAGAAGTGAGCTTAGAAAAGTGATCTTAGAGAAGTGAGCTTAGAAAAGTGATCATAGAGAAGTGAGCTTAGAGAAGTGATCTTAGAGAAGTGAGCTTAGAGAAGTGATCTTAGGGAAGTGAGCTTAGAAAAGTGATTTTAGAGAAGTGATCTTAGGGAAGTGATCTTAGGGAAGTGAGCCTAGAAAAGTAAGTCTAGAAAATGAAGTGTGAAAGAGAAAGAGAGAGAGAGAGAGAGAGAGAGAGAGAGAGAGAGAGAGAGAGAGAGAGAGAGAGAGAGAGAGAGAGAGAGAGAGAAAGCTAGACAAGGGATATATGAAGGATATACCCGGGGGGTCAACGCCCCCGCGGCTTGATCCCACACCAGGCCTCCTGATAGTCAAGACCTGATCAACCAGGCTGTTGCCAATGACCACACGCAGTCCAACGTAGGAACCACAGCCCGGCTGATCCAGCACTGATATGAGGAACATATCAACGTAAATCTTGAAAACTTTAAGGGCGTTGAAGAGTCGGGGACCTCTGACACTCATAGAGTTTCCTCTTAGTGTGTTCGTCGCGCCTCTGCTTGTTAGTGAGGGTATTTTGCACCGTGTGTCACGTCTGTCGTTGATATAGGGAGTGGGACTGATCATCCCAGGATTTTCCAAGTGGAAATTATACGGTATCTTTCTCGCCAATGTTATAAGGAGTACGGTTGAAGGGACTTCCGGTGTTCACAGTAGTTGAGATGTTTGAGTGTACAAGAGCAGTGAATGTTCGCTGTACGTTTCCCAGCACAGCAGTGCCGTCTACCTTGAAGGTTGCTGTCAGTGTACAGCAGTATACCAGCCTGTCTTGAAGGTTGCTGTCAGTGTACAGCAGTATACTAGCCTGTCTTGAAGGTTGCTGTCAGTGTACAGCAGTATACCAGCCTGTCTTGAAGGTTGCGGTCAGTGTACAGCAGTATACTAGCCTGTCTTGAAGGTTGCTGTCAGTGTACAGCAGTATACCAGCCTGTCTTGAAGGTTGCTGTCAGTATACAGCAGTATACCAGCCTGTCTTGAAGGTTGCTGTCAGTGTACAGCAGTATACCAGCCTGTCTTGAAGGTTGCTGTCAGTGTACAGCAGTATACCAGCCTGTCTTGAAGGTTGCTGTCAGTGTACAGCAGTATACCAGCCTGTTTTGAAGGCTGTCAGTGTTCAGCACTGCACTACACTAGCCTGTCTTGAAGGTTGCTGTCAGTATGCAGCAGTATACTAGCCTGTCTTGAAGGTTGCTGTCAGTGTACAGCAGTATACCAGCCTGTCTTGAAGGTTGCTGTCAGTATACAGCAGTATACCAGCCTGTCTTGAAGGTTGCTGTCAGTATACAGCAGTATTCCAGCCTGTAGAGAACAAGTACCTTGAAGAATATAGTCACTGCCTCAGCATCTCCTGTTTTGAAAGTTCTAGTTATCCATCCTGTCATTTTCCGTGCGGTGGCAAGAGCAACCGTGGCTTGGTTGGCAACGCACTCGCCTCACACACCGAGTGTCCATGGTTCCATCCCCGGCACGGGTGGAAACGTTGGCGTATTTCTCTACACCTTCTATCACTGTTCATCTAGTAAGTAAGTAGATACCTGGGTGTTAGTCACTTTACACCAGTTGTCACTGTTCACCTAGCAGTAACCAGGTACCTGAGTGCTAGTGGACTGGTGTGGGTGGCATCCTGGGGGACAAGATTGAAGGACTACAGTGGAGATCAAACAGACAGTCCTCGATGACGCACTGACTTAGTTGTGTTATCCTGGCTGGCTAACCCTCCCTACCCTGGGTTATCCTGGCTGGATAACCCTCCCTACCCTGGGTTATCCTGGCTGGCTAACCCTCCCTACCCTGGGTTATCCTGGCTGGCTAACCCTCCCTACCCTGGGTTATCCTGGCTGGCTAACCCTCTCTACCCTGGGTTATCCTGGCTGGCTAACCCTCCCTACCCTGGGTTATCCTGGCTGGCTAACCCTCCCTACCCTGGGTTATCCTGGCTGGCTAACCCTCCTACCCTGGGTTATCCTGGCTGGCTAACCCTCCTACCCTGGGTTATCCTGGCTGGCTAACCCTCTACCCTGGGTTATCTGGCTGGCTAACCCCCTACCCTGGGTTATCCTGGCTGGCTAACCCTCCCTACCCTGGGTTATCCTGGCTGGCTAACACTCCTACCCTGGGTTATCCTGGCTGGCTAACCCTCCCTACCCTGGGTTATCCTCGCTGGCTAACACTCTCTACCCTGGGTTATTCTGGCTGGCTAACCCTCCCTACCCTGGGTTATCCTGGCTGGCTAACCCTCCCTACCCTGGGTTATCATGGCTGGCTAACCCTTCCTACCCTGGGTTATCCTGGCTGGCTAACCCTCCTGCCCTGGGTTATCCTCGCTGGCTAACACTCTCTACCCTGGGTTATCCTGGCTGGCTAACCCTCCCTACCCTGGGTTATCCTGGCTGGCTAACCCTCCCTACCCTGGGTTATCCTTTCTGGCTAACCCTCCCTACCCTGGGTTATCCTCGCTGGTTAGCCCTCCCTACCCTGGGTTATCCTGGCTGGCCAACCCTCCCTACCCTGGGTTATCCTGGTTGGATAACAATCTCTACCCTGGGTTATCCTGGCTGGCTAACCCTCCGTACCCTAGGTTATCCTGGCTGGTTAACCCTCCCTACACTGGGTTATCCTGGCTGGATAACCCTCCCTACACTGGGTTATCCTGGCTGGATAACCCTCCCTACCCTTGGGTATCCTGGCTGGCGAACCCTCCCTACCCTAGGTTATCCTGGCTGGCTAATCCCCCGGGGTTAAAAATCCCAACCAATTTTTGTTTTATCTTAATGTGAGATCTTCCCACATCATCATGACTCCCAGTCCCACGTCCTCCACTCCCCACGTCCCTCACACGGAGGGACGTGGGGGACGACCATGGGACATGTGTTTCTATACATTCACCCTACTGACACATTCTTCTATTATTCCCATGAAAATCTCATGTATGTTGACAAGCATGTTAGTAGGGTGGGCCAGTGGACCAGACTCACTGTTATGGGGTGGGCCAGTTGACCAGATTCACTGTTATGGGGTGGACGACTCTCTATGTCTATTTATATTATAACAATTTATATATATATGTAGTATATATATATATATATATATATATATATATATATATATATATATATATATATATATATATATATATATATATATATATATATACATACATAATTAGCATACACAGCAGCATATGTGTAGGGAACCTAGGATAACCCAAAAAAGTCAGACAGAATGGCTTATTTCCATTGGGGTCCTTTTCCCCTTCTCCCCCTTCCACTCGGTCTCTGAGGAGAGTACCCCACGAACATGCCATAAAACAGAGCAGATATATCTGGCTGGCAGTATCTGGCCCTCCAGCAAGGGGTACAAAGAGATTAGTCTCACGAATTTGTCTCAGCTCCTTATGGAAATGTAATGGCAGGAGGAGTCATAATTAAATCATCATCCTCTGTGGCATATCGCTGAGAAATATTTCCCACCGGGAGCATGAGAAACAGCTTTTTCTTAACACATGCAGTGGACATGTGAAAAAAATAACATTGTAGTTTGGAATGGCAATGGGGAATCCACTTTCACGACGACCCAGGCTCAGGATTCTAATTACATCAGAGAAGTCCAAGTTCTCCATCTTCAGACAAACATAGGCATCGCTAAGAGCAATACAGTGTTATAACGAGAGGCCAGAGAGACGCTCATCACTAGGGGGAGCTGTGTAAGACTCGGTCGTTCCAGCTGGGTATATAACAACGTCAATGATTATTTTGACGTGCCACGCTTGGCTGATGTCACCCCCGGCCTGGGAACCATGCCATTCTGGTGTTTACATAATGTACTCTTGACCTAAGTGAAGGATGTGAGTGAGTGTGTATTCACCTATTTGTGGTTGTAGGGGTCGAATTACAGCTCCTGACCCCCCGTGTGTGTAATGTGTACCTCTCTGAGTATATAAAAGATATGAGTGTATATCTCTAAGAATATACACAATATAATATATATATATATATATATATATATATATATATATATATATATATATATATATATATATATATATATATATATATATATATATATATATATATATATATATATATATATATTGTATACAATATTCACTTGTTATATGGTAGCGTTGTATTAAAATCGAGTTTACCTAATCGGCACGACATATATATATATATATATATATATATATATATATATATATATATATATATATATATATATATATATATATATATATATATATTGTGCCGATTAGGTAAAACTATCGATTTTGGCTTAAATAGCAACGCTGCTTCCATATAAGACAAGTGAAAATTGTGTATGAATATATATATATATATATATATATATATATATATATATATATATAATGTATATATATATATATAATGTATATATACATTAACACATCGGCCGTTTCACCAAGGTAGGGTGGCCCGAAAAAGAAAACTTTCATCATCATTCACTCCATTACTGTCTTGCCAGAGGCGTGCTTACACTACAGTTATAAAACTGCAACATTTAACATCCCTCCTTCAGAGTGCAGACACTGTACGTCCCATCTCCAGGACTCAAGTCCGGCCTGCCAGTTTCCCTGAATCCCTTCATAAATGTTACCTTACTCACACTCCAACAGCATGTCAAGTATTAAAAACTATTTGTCTCCATTCATTCCTATCAAATACGCTCATGCATGCTTGCTGGAAGTCCAAGCTCCTCGCACACAAAACCTCAATTACCCCCTCCCTCCAACCTTTCCTAGGCCAACCCCTACCCCGCCTTCCCTCCACTACAGATTTATACACTCTCGAAGTCATTCTACTTTGTTCCATCCTCTCTACATGTCCAAACCACCTCAACAACCCCTCCTCAGCCCTCTGGATAATAGTATTGGTAATCCCGCACCTCCTAATAATTTCCACACTACGAATTCGCTGCATTATATTCACACCACACATTGATCTCAGACATGACATCTCCACTGCCTCCAGCCTTCTCCTTGTTGCAACATTCACCACCCATGCTTCACACCCATACAAGAGTGTTGGTATAACTATACTCTCATTAATTCCCCTCTTTGCTTCCATGGACAAAGTTCTTTGTCTCCACAGACTCCTAAGTGCACCACTTACCCTTTTCCTATCATCAATTCTATGATTCACCTCATCCTTCATAGACCCATCTGCTGACACATCCACTCCTAAATATCTAAATACATTCACCTCCTCCATACTCTCTCCCTCCAATCTGATATCCAATCTTTCATCACCTAATCTTTTTGTTATCCTCATCACCTTACTCTTTCCTATATTCACTTTCAATTTCCTTCTTTTACAAACCCTACCAAACTCATTCACCAACCTCTGCAACTTCTCTTCAGAATCTACCAAAAGCACAGTGTCATTAGCAAAAAGCAGCTGTGACAACTCCCACTTTGTGTTAGATTCTTTATCTTTTAACCCCACACCTCTTGCCAACACCCATGCATTCACTTCTCTTACAATTCCATCTATAAATATATTGAACAGCCATGGTGACATCACACATCCTTGTCTAAGACCTACTTTTACTGGGAAATATTCTCCCTCTCTCCTACATACTCTAACCTGAGCCTCACTATCCTCGTATAAACTCTTCACTGCTTTCAGTAACCTACCTCCTATTCCATACACCTGCAACATCTGCCACATTGCCTCCCTATCCACCCTGTCATATGCCTTTTCCAAATCCATAAATGCCACAAAAACCTCTTTACCCTTATCTAAATACTGTTCACCTATATGTTTCACTGTAAACACTTGGTCTACACACCCCCTACCTTTCCTAAATCCTCCTTGTTCATTTGCTATCCTGCTATCAATAATAACTCTACCATACACTTTACCAGGTATACTCAACAGACTTATTCCCCTATAATTTTTGCACTCTCTTTTGTCCCCTTTGCCTTTATACAAAGGAACTATGCATGCTCTCTGCCAATCTCTAGGTACCCTCTTCCGTACATTTATTAAATAATAGCACCAACCACTCCAAAACTATATCACCACCTGCTTTTAACATTTCTATCTTTATCCCATCAATCCCAGGTGCCTTACCCCCTTTCATTCTACTCACTGCCCCACGAACTTCCCCCACACTCACAACTGGCTCTTCCACACTCCTACAAGATGTTATTCTTCCTTGCTCTATACACGAAATCACAGCTTCCCTGTCTTCATCAACATTTAACAATTCCTCAAAATATTCCCTCCATCTTCCCGATACCTCTAACTCTCCATTTAATAACTCTCCTCTCCTATTTTTAACTGTCAAATACATTCGTTCCCTAGGCTTTCTCAACTTATTAATCTCACTCCAAAACTTTTTCTTATTTTTAACAAAATTCGTTGATAACATCTCACCCACTCTCTAATTTGCTCTCTTTTTACATTGCTTCACCACTCTCTTAACCTCTCTTTTTCTCTCCAAATACTCTTCCCTCCTTGCATCACTTCTACTTTGTAAAAACCTCTCACATGCTAACTTCTTTACATCATCATTCCACCAATCGCTCTTCTTCCCTCCCGCACCCACTTTTCTATAACCACAAACTTCTGCTGAACACTCTAACACTACATTCTTAAACCTACCACATACATCTTCAACCCCGTTGCCTATACTCTCACTAGCCCATCTATCCTCCAATAGTTGTATATATCTTACCCTAACTGCCTCCTCTTTTAGTTTATAAACCTTCACCTCTTTCTTACTTGTTGCTTCTATTTTCCTTGTATCCCATCTACCTTTAACTCTCACTGTAGCTACAACTAAAAAGTGTTTTGATAATAAATCTGTGGCCCCTCTATAAACATGTACATACTGAAGTCTACTCAACAGTCTTTTATCTACCAATACGTAGTCCAACAAACTACTGTTATTACGCCCTACATCATATCTTGTATACTTATTTATCCTCTTTTTCTTAGAATATGTATTTCCAATAACTAAATTCTTTTCTATACAAAGTTCAATCAAAGGGCTCCCATTATTATTTACACCTGGCACCCCAGACTTACCTACTACACCCTCTCTAAATGTTTCTCCTACTTTAGCATTTAGGTCCCCAACCACAATTGCTCTCTCACTTGGTTCAAAAGTTCTGATACATTTGCTTAACATCTCCCAAAATCTCTCTCTCTCTTCTACACTCCTCTCTTCTCCAGGTGCATACACGCTTATTATGACCCACTTTTTGCATCCGACCCTTATTTTAATCCTCATAATCCTTGAATTTATACATTTATATTCTCTCTTCTCCTTCCATAACTGATCCTTCAACATTATTGCTACCCCTTCCTTAGCTGTAACTCTCTCAGGTACTCCTGACTTAATCCCATTTATTTCTCCTCACTGAAACTCGCCTACCCCCTTCAGCTTTGTTTCGCTTAGGGCCAGGACATCCAACTTCTTTTCATTCATAACATCAGCAATCATCTCTTTCTTATCATCCGCACTACATCCACGCACATTCAGACATCCCAGTTTTATAAAGTTTTCTTCTTCTCTTTTTTAGTAATGTATACAGGAGAAGGGGTTACTAGCCCATTGCTCCCGGCATTTTAGTCGCCTCATACGACACGCATGGCTTATGGAGGAAAGATTCTTTTCCACTTCCCCATGGACAATAGAGGAAATAAAGAAGAACAAGAGCTATTAAGAAAAAAGAAGAAAAACCTAGATAAGTGTATGTATGTATAGATATATACATGTGTATGCTGTGTAGTGTGACCTAAGTGTAAGTAGAAGTAGCTAGATATACCTGTTATTCCGCGTGTTTATGAGACAGAAAATGACACCAGCAATCCTACCATCTGTATTTGTTGTTATTCTGTTGAATAGCCGTTTAGTGCCGAAGGGGTAGCGTAGGTTGCAGAGATACCGCCGTGGACTAAATTGGCTTTATTAGGCGAAGGTGTGAGTACACAACGAGCAGTGTGAGGGGACCCGAAAGCCAGACCGCTGCGGGGTAGGATGTTAGTCTTAGGATGGAGGCCGTGCGAGTGAGGCCGGATGGGCATAGCATCCCACTGACCTCAGCATGCCTAGAGAGGGCAGCACCTTAGTGCCGCGAGATATGAAACTAACAGACAGCATAGGCTGTCTACATCCACTCGGCCACCTACCACGTGTCATCTCGACATGACAATAATGGTGGGCACAAAGGTGTGAAAGATAAATACATGCAATAGTTAACCCAGGGGGAACTGTCTTTCGCTCACTCAAAATTCAGAAGGACATATACAATTTATATATATACCAGGCCTCAAAAAGTCCCATCCTGAGGGAAGAGAAAATTGGCGTGCTCGTACAGCTGGACTGAGGACAGAGCAAGGCGATGTTGGCACTGGAACTAGAATCTTCTATTTACAGATTGTCCGCAGGGCTAGGACAACAGGCTTGACTACATATCCTGTACCATCCTCACATCTGCAAACAATGACTTAGGAATTTACTTTAAGGCTTTCATTGGGGGGAAATTTATACTGAATTTTAATGCACAACAAAAAAAAATCACTGCCCTAGCTGGAGGAAGGGTGAAAAATTGCAGGACACACTGGGATGACACTTGAAGAACACTGCTGCAGGCAGCCTGGTTTAGGGGGTAAGCCAGCTGGGTTCCCACGTGGTCAAGCCGGGGAAGACTTCTTGGAGAAAGCAACACACACAGACGACGAGCTGGATACAGGAAGCATAGAACGTAGCAGGATATGTGGAGAGGAGGAAACTGGTGGTGTACTGCTACCTAGGGTAGGCGGGCAGCCGCACTCTGAGGTAGACTCCCGGAGGTAACACACAAAAAGACCTCACCTCCTGTCTTGTAGCTTGAGAAGGGCATAGGGACGCTGCTGGAGGCAGAAGAAGGGTGCTGGAGAGCATTGGAGAGCTGTAGAGTAGATGAACACACACGTGACTGCGAAGGCTGGAGATGACACGTGACGCCTATGTCCCGATTTTGTGGAAATATCAAGGATGAAGATCTGTCTCAGGCACCGGCGAGACGCTGGGAGCAACAGGTGACTCTATAGGCCAGCAGGGAAGTTGGATGAGCACGGTTGCCAATGGCTGGCGACGTCGGCTGGTCCCCTCCACCCCGAGAACAAAGCTCAATCTGCCGTTGACTTCGCTGTCACCACTGTAATTGCTGTTATTCTGTTGAACGGCGGTTTAGTGCCGAAGGGGTAGCATAGGATGCAGAGATACAGCCTCTATTCAAGATTGATGGACTGACAACATCGTCTCAAGATTGAGGGCCTGACAACCTCACACTCCTCCTGTTCTTCACGATTCTCCTTTGTATGGACTGATGAAGCCACTGTGTGGCGAAACGTTTCCTCAATAAAGATACCCAAGTGTTGCATATGTGTCTAATTTACCAGCATGCGATTGCAGACCATCAGCATCCTCCGTCATCCATGTTGATTCTAAGTCAGCAATCCAGGCAATTATGCACAAAGAGCCAAGGGACAACATAAACTTACTCACGTCCATTCAGGGCGACCTGCAGACGCTCATGGCCCAGGGTCGCAGAGCCACCATCAACTGGATCCCAAGCCATGTGGGTATCCCAGGCAATGATGCAGCAGAAGAGGCTGCTAAGACCGCAACGCTCGAGGCACAGCCACGTGGTGCAATCGCCATCAGCCTCAGCCAGATTATGCTATGGGCTACCAGTGCGGCCAGGCGCCCACTTCCTGACCCTGGGGATTCCCGGAGCCACCGCTGGTATGACAGGGCGACTCACAGGGCGCCCCGGGGCCTCCAACCATTCGGAAGCAGCCCAGGGAACTGCGGGTGGCTATCCACCGCCTGCGCTTAGGGTATCCCACCACTGCACAGATCATTGAACAAGCAAGAGAGGAGCTCTGTGCCTACTGTAACCGGGTGGTTTCGACACCCCTGGTGCACTACCTGTTAGACTGCCAAGCTATATTGCCCCTTCGCCGCAGACACTTCCCGATGACCCCGGTGGGGCGGGCTCGGGAAGATGAGGCGGCACATCTGGTGTACTTGGCTGTCAAAGATTTGGAGACCTTACTCCCAGTCATTGCATGTCACCCCCCCCGCTGACGTCACTGTGAAGGCCTGCTGAGGGCCTCCGTTGCACCCTGCACCAACTACCATTGGAGCAACTACCTTTTGGGACTTCGTTTGTCCACAGATTCGGAGAGGACCCCTCTTCCCACCACAGGAATACCACACATGTACCTTTAACGTCGATACATGACACTTCCCTACAGGGGAGCCGATGCCGGGTCGCCAAATTGGAAGAGACCCGGGCCGGGATCCATACCGGCAGATCATATAGAATAGAATAGAAATTACACAGAGTACCTTTCTAAGCCCTTCTAGGGCTGGAGCTTGCTACCATCTGCAGCACTCCAGATTGCCTCTTCCATCAGCCTCCCTGGGGTGGGGAATATGGCAGACCAGAGAGGCCTAGCTTGTCCCTACTAGTACCGGTGAACTAAGAAGAAGAAATTACACAAAAGCGGAAGGCCTCGGTCAGATATATATATAGAGATTTTTTTTTCTTTTTGGGTCACCCTGCCTCGGTGGGAGACGACCGACTTGTTGAAAATTGTGTGTATATATATATATATATATATATATATATATATATATATATATATATATATATATATATATATATATATATATATATATATATATATAATATATATATATATATATATATATATATATATATATATATATATATATATATATATATATAATATATATACAATTTTCAACAAGTCGGTCGTCTCCCACCGAGGCAGGGAGACCCAAAAAGAAAATACTTTCATCATTCAACACTTTCACCACACTCATACATAATCACTGTCTTTGCAGAGGCACTCAGATACGACAGCTGAGAATAAGTCCCTCCCAACTGTCACTATCCCAGACTGTTATGCAGAAATTGGGATTACCTGAGGCCTAATGCCTTGTCTAAGGGCAAAGGGTAAAAGTTACACAAATCACCTGTAAAACTAGGCCTCCCAGGTGTATCCCCATAGAAATAGCTGATATTAAACCATTGTTCAGTGCTCCAATGGGTTGGGGTATCAGAAGGTTCACACAAAAATTCCTAGGTAAGAAAATATAAATTTATTTAGATTAACACTATTTACACCCTCCCACAACACCTCTTCACATTTCTCTTAGCCAAAACACCTCAATAACAGTACAGGAGGGGCAGGCATCTGGGCGCCACCTCAAAACAAAACAGTGTACCTATGAGGTCGGTGAAAGCGCCGGCCACCACTCTCTCCCAGAAACCATCTCCACCTATTTCCTCAGTTCACACTCTTCCTTCCAAGCCCCGACCATGTCCGAGCCCAGGGTGTGTACTGGCACACAATAAAAGTGCCTATGGCTTGAGTTAGCTACACAAAAAGGGAATACAACATCACAAACTTAGCTGAAACTAGGCTACCGTCTCACCAACCTCAATCTTCCCATGCCGCAACATTGTCTGCCCCCAAGCGACGCCACCCTCTCCCCACACACAGTTGGAAAATAAATCCCTAGCTGGATTTCCTTACATTTCACAGCTTAAACTACTTTACATTACCTCCCACAAAGCATAGCATATTTATAAAATTATTGTTTACATTTATCTAAAGGTTATACCTTATTATTAAGTTCTCGTTTATGAAATTTATGGCACACTTCTCCAATATCTATATATTTACGTATATTTTCATGTCATGCAGAAACCTGCAAAACACAGACCCTTCCTTTAAAGTGCAAGCATTGTACTTCCTATTTCCAGGACTCAAGTCCAACTAAATCAATTAACTGGTTTTCCTGAATCTCTTCACAAAATGTTACCCTGCTCACACTCCAACAGCTCGTCAGGTAACAAAAACCATTCGTTTCCATTCACTCTTATCTAACATGCACACACATGTTTGCTGGAAGTCCAAGCCCCTCGCCCACAAAACCTCCTTTACCCCCTCCCTCCAACCTTTTCAAGGATGACCCCTACTCCGCCGTCCTTCCCCTACAGATTTATATGCTCTCCAAGTCATTCTACTTTGATCCATTCTCTCTAAATGACCAATCCACCTCAACAACCCCTCTTCAGCCCTCTGACAAATATTTTTAGTAACTCCCCACCTCCTCCTAATTTCCACACTCTGAATTTTCTGCATAATATTTACACCACACATTGCCCTTAGACAGGACATCTCCACTGCCTCCTCGCTGCAGCTTTTGCAACCCATGCTTCACACCCATATAAGAGTGTTGGTACCACTATACTTTCGTACATTCCCTTCTTTGCCTCCATGGATAACGATTTTTTGTCTCCACAGATACCTGAATGCACCACTCACCTTTTTTCCTTCATGAATTCTATGGTTAACCTCATCCTTCATAATCCCATCCGCTGACACATCAACTCCCAAATATCTGAAAACATTCACTTCATCCATAATCCCTCTCTTCAATGTGATATCCAATTTTGCTTTATTTAAATCATTTGATGCCCTCATCACCTTACTCTTATCTATGTTCACTTTCACCTTTCTACCTTTACACACCCTCCCAAACTCGTCCACTAACCTTTGCAACTTTTCTTTTGAATCTCCCATAAGCACAGTATCATCAGCAAAAAGTAACTGTGTCAACTCCCATTTTGCATTTGATTCCCCATAATTTAATTCCACCCTCTCCCCAACACCCTAGCATTTACTTCTTTTACAACCCCATCTATAAATATATTAAACAACCATGGTGACATTACACATCCCTGACTAAGACCTACTTTTACCAGGAAGTAATCTCCCTCTCTCCTACACACCCTAACCTGAGCCTCACTATCCTCATAAAAACTCTTTACAGCCTTCAGTAACTTACTACCTATTCCATACACTTGCAACATTTGCCACATTGCTCCCCTATCCACTCTATCATATGCCTTTTCTAAATCCATATATGCAATGAAAACTTCCCTACCTTTATCTAAATACTGTTCACATATATGCTTCACTGTAAACACTTGATCTACATATCCCCTACCCACTCTAAAGCCTCCTTGCTCATCTGCAATCCTACTCTCTGTCTTACCTCTAATTCTTTCAATAATAACCCTGCCATACACTTTACCTGGTATACTCAGTAAACTTATTCCCCTATAATTCTTACACTCTCTTTTATCCCACTTCCCTTTATTTAAAGGAACTATACATGCTCTCTGCCAATCCCTAGGTACCTCCCCCCCTTTCATACATTTATTAAACTAAAATACCAACCACTCCAACACTATATCCTCCCCTGCTTTTAAAATTTCTGTCATGATCCCGTCAGTTCCTACTGTTTTACCCCCTTTCATTATACGTAGAATGTGTGAGGAGGGGGAAAACAGACTGATGGGAACAGTGGCTTGGAATCACATTCCGCAAGGAGTAGTATGTGGGCTTACCTTGATAGCATAAAGGCGTGTTGCAGAAGTTTTGAGTGTACGAGGAGTGAGGCATGAGATGTGCATGAACAAGACACGTCGTGTGTGACCACTTTACGTTGCATTATGGCAGCAAGGATAAAAGTAATGAAGGTGAAATGTGATAGGAAGTTTGTGGCTTCAGTATGGATAATACTGAAGATACGGAACGTAGATGGTATTAAAAGGATTGGTATGAGGTTGTATGTGATGTCGGATAGGTGGGGCTATAGTTCAACAAGGTGTTGGACACATATTGTATATTGTATACAGTGCTGACTACTAAAATTGAGGATATGAAGGAATTGTAGTATAACATGGAACGACGGTGGATGTAAACGAGGGAGGAGGTTGTTGGGAGCTAAAGTAGGCATTAGGAGACCTTGGGTTCTGTACATGCAAGATGAGCATCTTGAATACGCAGATATTATTTACAATTGCAATGCATCATATTTGTTGTACCGAGGGACTAACAAAGCTGCAACAGCATGAACAGCGTTGGAAAAAGATGTTTTAAATGTATTTATTTATAAGTGTTATAGTTTTGTGATTATAGGGAAGACGAAGCTTCACATATATTCAAGTGGTTGTGGAAAGGTTGGTGTTTAATGAATATGAAGTTGTACATAAATGTGCCTGATCAAAGTTTTGTACTGTTATGTTTATTGCCTGACATGGTGAATATAGTTGTACATGTTTGTTGGCTAACATGGTGAATTTTGTAGTATATATATGTATGACACGTGAGTAGTGGTAATAGTGCTAGAATGGGTAGGGTATAAGGGGAAGTATTACCACAGTCACGTTCAATGGGTATGATATGAATGAGGATAAGATATGGGTATGATACTTATTGGCTTATGGTAGTAAAGATATTCTTTATTTCCTGTAAAGGAATAAATTTTGTATGAGTAATGACAGGGCCATGACGATATATATTTTGATATGTATGATAGTTATTGAATTTACTATTTGTAATGTTACTAGACATGTATTGTAATGATGTTTGGTTTGTATACTAGTATATGTTTTTAAAATAAAATAAAAATACAACAATAATACATTTGCTACAGTGTATACACCATCATGGATCCACAACAATGGTTGTCCAGACGCTGATATCAACGTGAAGGTCATAGTTTATCAGGTCATTACTTGGATTATTATCCACCAAGGGTTAATAACCCAGGATAATCCTAGGAAACTAAGCAGTGTGGCTTGTTTACCTTGTCGTCCCAAGGTCCTGTTTCCCAGGATTCTGGGCACAATGGTTAACTAAGGCGTAGGTACCTATCTGCTGACAGGTAATAGAAACAGGTGTTAGGTGACACAAAGAGTGAAACATCACAATACCCTGACTGGTACAATGCACAAATCACCCGCTCATAAGAGAATGAAATTTGGGACGACGTTTCGGTCGGACTTAGACCATTAACTAATTTTTAGTCCGAGGAGAACCGAAACATCGTCCAACGTTTCATTCTCCTACTTCCGGGTTATTTGTGAAGTGTTAAGTGACATGCTCGGAATCTAACACTTGGAGTCCATTGAGTTGTACTCCTTGGATCACAAGCGAGAAAGACACATCAAAAGCAACACCTGGACAATTCTGAAGAATCTGTTGCCAAATACTTACACTGAACCTCTGTATGAAAGCAAGAGTTCTGGCATGATTAGTACCTCCTCTCTTCAATTATTATTATTTAACTACTATTATTATGTGGGAAGCGCTAATCCCGTGTGGGTCCACTTATCGCCTTCCCTTTAGCCAGCCAGGCTGAAAGGAAGTGTGTGTGTGTGATTGTAGAATGTGAAGGAACAATATTGAAGACACTGGGAAGCGCTAAGCACGTAAGGGTCACAATGTATTAAGAATGGAAGGTAATCACACCTCTGATGAATTCCCAGAGTTATCCTTCTCCAGGAGCCCGGCCTTAGTCCAGGCTCGTCTGGTGCTAGCCTGGTCAACCAGACTGATGCTGCTGGTGTCCCTCTGACCCAACATGTCCATCACAGCCTAGTTGATCAAGAGGGAATGTAGCTCTAAGTCCTTGGATCAATAAAACATCTTAGGGGTTATTACTGGGAGAAGCAAAAGTTCCTAGACAATGGGAGACTAAATCAACATTAATTCAATAAATGGGGAGGGTAACTCCGTTTCCTCGGATCAAGAGCTCATTACCAGCATGAAGGACATCGTCCTAAATGTGTAAAGAGAAACATTAAACATTGAAAGTTGGAAGTTATGGCTAGGATATATTTTCTATTTCATTACTTTCAAATCCTCTTTAAGGGGGGCTCCTTGTCGCGGTAAAGAGGCTATCGGTCTGAGGAATTGGACCTCTTGGTCTTCTTCCTCAGACCGAACCTAATTACCCCCCAATCCGCCCTTCCTTTTCCCATCTTCCCCATCCTCCCTTTTCCCTTTCCTCCTCCTCCTCCTCATCCCTCCCTTATTTCCTTCCCAGTTTTACCCTGGGAGCTTCTCTCCTCAGGCATTCTAGTTCCTAGGTAGGGGGAAGGGTATCGTGGTCCATCCCATTCCGTTGAGGTCCTTGGCGGTGGTGTAGTTTGCCGTGGAATCTGGATCGCCTGGGGATGTCCCGATCCCTCTCCGGTCACCCGGGGTGTGGCCTTGGGTATCTTTCGGGCGACGGGTGTATCTCTGGAGGCCACCTTTCGGATTCCGGGGTGGTGGCCGA
>WNWK01020154.1:0-36371 GCA_009830355.1 Cherax destructor | reverse complement strand
CCCCGGGGATTGCAAAAGAAAATTTTTAAAAAAATAAAGTTGCTAGTAAGGCAAAGCAATTGCTCAACAAACAAAGAAAATAGTAGGGGCAACAGTGACTAGCCCCCTTTAAGGTTTATTTAAAACAAATAGTAGGAGTCTAAGAAATAAGATACATGAGCTAAGATTAATTTTGGGTGTGATTTATAGGCCCTCAAACGTTGATAGGGAGTGCAGTAAGCTGCTATGAGACGAAATTCATAAGGCGTCTAGATATGAAAATGTTGTGTTAATGGGAGATTTTAACTTTAGACAAATTGATTGGAACAATGTGACAGGAAATCTTGAGTCTAGTGATTTTCTTGATACTGTTCAGGATTGTTTTTTAAAACAGTTTGTGACAGAACCAACTAGAGGAAACAACCTGCTTGACTTGGTTCTTGCCAACAAAGAATCACTAGTTAATAATATTGAGGTTAATGAGGAGCTTGGGGAAAGCGATCACAAATCACTTAGTTTCAATATAACTCTGTGTTAATTTCAACTGTTTTTCTTTCAATAACAGGCTCTACAAACAAACATACGGCATGGGAATGGGGTCCCCCATCAGTGCCGTCTTAGCTAACTTGTACATGGAACACCTAGAGACTGAACACTTCGCCAACATCATCCCCTCAAACGTCACTTGGTTACGTTACGTAGACGACGTTCTCGTAATAACTCCCAAACCTTTTGATGTACGGAATCTTCAGGCAAGGCTCAACGCAGTTGAACCGGCGATCCAGTTTACACTAGAAGAAGAGTCCAATGACAAGCTACCCTTTCTAGACGTCCTCATCCACAAAGTAGATAACAACCTAAGATTTCAAGTTTACCGGAAACCTACAAATAAAAATGATCTCACACACTTCTATTCCAGTCAAGATACTAAGACCAAAAGAGGCATCATCATCGGATTTTTCCTAAATGCTTACCGAATTTGCAGTCCTGAGTTTCTTGACGAGGAATGTACATACATTCACCAAACCTTCACTGATTTACAATTTCCTTCCTTTTTCATCAAAGATTGCAAGAAAAGAGCTCTTCAGATCATTAATTCTCCACGCATCAACACCACTCCAAACAAAGTCATAATTCTTCCCAACAGCCAGGTTGCATCCAACATTTCTAAAGTATTTGCACAAGCTAACACTAGAGTCGCAATCGCTTCCAGCACTTCTATTAAGGATCTAACCAGGACTAAATCCAAGCACCATGAACCAGTCAACGCAGGGGTCTACACTATACCCTGTGGAGGCTGCGACAGGAATTATGTAGGAGAAACGGCAAGAAACCTCGAGACACGCCTCAATAAACACATTAATGCATGTAGGAACGATAACCTGAACAACGCCTGCGTACAACACCGAAATACCCCCAATCATCTCATGAAATTCAAAGACGCCCGTTTAGCAATTAAAGAAACTAATTTACGTAGACACAAGTGCCTTGAATCAGCATTTATCTCTGTTTCTAACACAATTAAACAAAACAAAGGCAGCTTCACCATCTCTGAAGTCTTAGAAAAAATCCTCCTGAAAACAGTAAACCCTACCTTCACATAGTCTCTCCTGCTAATACTACACAAGTACATCGCAGAAGTGGAGCACTGCAACAAGCCTTCTCTATTCCAACCTCCAACAGAAATATTTGTCTAACCTATTTTTATACTACCCAAGTAATTGCTTTTATCACCTTTTACTCATGTGCAAGTTGATTGTTCTACCATATTGTATTACTACTACTACTACAATTTATATCACTACTACTTCTACCACCACTAGTATTGCACCTCACTCTGAGCCTATATATACCCTGTGTGTCCATGTATTGTTTGTAACAGCTTGACAAAGCTGCTGGAGAGCGAAACGTTGCCACAATATAATGTCACATTAGTTGCATTTGTGTCCTTTTACTTAACATATTGTCGGTAATTCTACCACTATTAATATATTGGGATGACCTGGCTATGGGTCAGGTAGGTGGTTTTGGTTGTCAATATGACGTTTTTCAGAGCGTAGTTCTAGCTGCCCAGACAACTTTTGTTCCAAGTAGGGAAATTAGATCTAACAAAAGTGATCCCAAATGGATAAACAATAGATTAAAACATCTCATTGGTCAAAAGAGAGGCACACATAGGCGTATCAAAAGAGGGTATAGGCAGTTAAGAAATCAATATATTCAATTAAAGATATATATATATATATATATATATATATATATATATATATATATATATATATATATATATATATATATATATATATATATATATATATATATATATATATATATATATATATATATATATATATATATATATATTTTTTTTTTTTTTTTTTTTTTTCAAAAATAGGATGGGGTCTACCTCTAGTGCAAATTGTGGGACCCATAGCCTCGGAGAAGTGGATAAAAAGGCATCAAGGAAGAATATTTGGATTTCTTTCTGAAGCCATTTGAATATTCCACTTCTCCTACCACCCCATCCTATATACACACATACATGCATATAAATGCTTTATTAATAGACAGAATACATTTATAGAAAACACAAACATGAATACAATGGTACAATATGTCAAAGATTATCAATCTCCTCCAGTTCCTCCGAAGCCGGACGCGAGCCAAGTATGCAG
The DNA here is from genome assembly GCA_009830355.1 of Cherax destructor. Taxonomy (NCBI): domain Eukaryota; kingdom Metazoa; phylum Arthropoda; class Malacostraca; order Decapoda; family Parastacidae; genus Cherax; species Cherax destructor. Next base: position 33,717 of record WNWK01020154.1, on the reverse strand, counting down.
CATGCGTTTTCCCTCTGGATGGCCACACTGAGACGCTGGAACATGAACGTGGCTGCCCTTGGGTCCCTGGTGGTGTCGATGAGTCTGGAACCCAGTTCTTTAAGGAAACGTGTTGCATTTTTTCCACACGCTCCCAAGGTCTCTGATCCCACTGGGACAAATTTATACTGTTGGCTTATGTCCCTGTACTTGCCGATCTTGTACTCCTCTCTGTGGTCAGCAGCTCCTCCCTGTCGCCCAACACTGTAATGGATGTAGGTGTCAGCCAGTGTCGACACACAGGAATAATCCCATGCTAAGAGCTTGCCATTCTTCCAAGGATAGATGGTGATCCCGTCGGGGCAGTTTGCTGGGTTGTGGGCGTTGTTGGCTGCTAGTGATCGAGGCTCTCTCTCGGCTGGGCATCCAGCTGTAGCAAGGGTTCTCTTTATGATGTCGTTGACCTCATTGTGTCTTGCATGCCAACCCTTGGTTTTAGAACAGTTAAGACCATGTAGACCATATTGGTCGGCTTGCGCATCGCTGCAAATACACGTATATTCCGTGTGAATAGGGGCAGCAAGGCGCAGAGCCACTGCAATACGAAGGGTCTTAGGGTCCAGGCGTGCTCCCATGGCCGAAATGGGAACTGTTTGGAGGAAGTCCCCAGAGTGATGTGCACTCACAGCTAGGAGACGGGCAGTCTCCCTGTCTGATGTTACGGCCCTGAGCATATTGGCAAGTATCTTTTCAGCGATGGGGCCGTCCCAGCTTGACTGTTTGTATATAATATAGTGTAGAGGAGAGAGAGAGATTTTGGGAGATGTTAAGCGAATGTATAGGAACTTTTGAACCAAATGAGAGAGTAATTGTGGTAGGGGACCTAAATGCTAAAGTGGGAGAAACATGCAGAGAGGGTGTAGTAGGTAAGTTTGGGGTGCCAGGTGTAAATGATAATGGGAGCCCTTTGATTGAACTTTGTATAGAAAGGGGTTTAGTTATAGGTAATACATATTTTAAGAAAAAGAGGATAAATAAGTATACAAGATATGATGTAGGGCGTAATGACAGTAGTTTGTTGGACTATGTATTGGTAGATAAAAGACTGTTGAGTAGACTTCAGGATGTACATGTTTATAGAGGGGCTACAGATATATCAGATCACTTTTAGTTATAGCTACAGTGGGAGTAAAAGGTAGATGGGATACAAGGAAAATAGAATCAGTAAGTAAAAGAGAGGTGAAGGTTTATAAACTAAAAGAGGAGGCAGTTAGGGTAAGATATAAACAACTATTGGAGGATAGATGGGCTAGTGAGAGTGTAGGCAATGGGGTCGAAAATGTATGGGGTAGATTTAAAAATGTAGTGTTAGAGTGTTCAGCAGAAGTTTGTGGTTACAGGCGAGTGGGTGCGGAGGGAAGAGGAGCGATTGGTGGAATGATGATGTAAAGAGAGTAGTAAGGGAGAAAAATTAGCATATGAGAGGTTTTTACAAAGTAGAAGTGATGCAAGGAGGGAAGAGTATATGGAGAGAAAAGAGAGGTTAAAAGAGTGGTGAAGCAATGTAAAAGAGAGCAGATGAGAGAGTGGGTGAGATGTTATCAGCAAATTTTGTTGAAAATAAGAAAAGTTTTGGAATGAGATTAATAAGTTGAGGAAGCCTAGAGAACAAATGGATTTGACAGTTAAAAATAGGAGAGGAGAGTTATTAAATGGAGAGTTAGAGGTATCGGGAAGATGGAGAGAATATTTTGAGGATTTGTTAAATGTTGATGAAGACAGGGAAGCTGTGATTTCGTGTGTAGGGCAAGGAGGAATAACATCTTGTAGGAGTGTGGAAGAGCCAGTTGTGGGTGTAGGGGAAGTTCGTGAGGCAGTGGGTAGAATGAAAGGGGTAAGGCAGCTGGGATTGATGGGATAAAGATAGAAATGTTAAAAGCAGGTGGGGATATAATTTTGGAGTGGTTGGTGCTATTATTTAATAAATGTATGGAAGAGGGTAAGGTACCTAGGGATTGGCAGAGAGCGTGTATTGTTCCTTTGTATAAAGGCAAAGGGGACAAAAGAGAGTGCAAAAATTATAGGGGAATAAGTCTGTTGAGTGTACCTGGTAAAGTGTATGGTAGAGTTATTATTGAAAGAATTAAGAGTAAAACAGAAAGCAGGATAGCAGATGAACAAGGGGCTTTAGGAAAGGTAGGGGTGTGTAGACCAAGTGTTTACAGTGAAACATATAGGTGAACAGTATTTGGATAAGGGTAAAGATGCTTTTGTGGCATTTATGGATTTGGAAAAGGCGTATGATAGGGTAGATAGGGGGCAATGTGGCAGATGTTGCAGGTGTATGGAATAGGAGGAAGGTTACTGAAAGCAGTGAAGAGTTTTTATGAGGATAGTGAGGCTCAGGTTAGAGTGTGTAGGAGGAAGGGACTATTTCCCAGTAAAAGTGGGCCTTAGACAAGGATGTGTGATGTCACCGTGGTTGTTCAATATATTTATAGATGGGGTTGTAAGAGAAGTGAATGCGAGGGTCTTGGCAAGAGGTGTTGGGCTAAAAGATAAAGAAGCAAATACAAAGTGGGAGTTGTCACAGTTGCTTTTGCTGATGACACTGTGCTTTGGGAGATTCTGAAGAGAAGCTGCAGAGGTTGGTGGATGAATTTGGTAGGGTGTGTAAAAGAAGAAAATTGAAAGTGAATATAGGAAAGAGTAAGGTGATGAGGATAACAAAAAGAATAGGTGACGAAAGATTGGATATCAGATTGGAGGGAGAGAGTATGGAGGAGGTGAATGTATTCAGATATTTGGGAGTGGACATGTCGGCGGATGGGTCTATGAAGGATGAGGTGAATCATAGAATTGATGAGGGAAAAGGGTGAGTGGAGCACTTCGGAGTCTGTGGAGACAAAGAACCTTGTCCATGGAAGTAAAGAGGGGAATGTATGAGAGTATAGTTATACCAACGCTCTTATATGGGTGTGAAGCATGGGTGATGAATGTTGCAACGAGGAGAAGGCTGGAGGCAGTGGAGATGTCATGTCTGAGGTCAATGTGTGGTGTGAATATAATGCAGAGAATTCGGAGTTTGGAAATTAGGAGGAGGTGGGATTACCAAAACGATTGTCCAGAGAGCTGAGGAGGGGTTGTTGAGGTGGTTTGGACATGTAGAGAGAATGGAACGAGACAGAGTGACTTCGAGAGTGTATAAATCTGTAGTGGAGGGAAGGCGGGGTAGGGGTCGGCCTAGGAAAGGTTGGAGGAGGGGTAAAGGAAGTTTTGTGTGCAGGGGCTTGGATTTCCAGCAAGCATGTGTGAGCGTATTTGATAGGAGTGAATGGAGGCATATGGTTTTTAATACTTGACGTGCTGTTGGAGTGTGAGCAAAGTAACATTTATGAAGGGATTCAGGGAAACCGGCAGGCCGGACTTGAGTTCTGGAGATGGGAAGTACAGTGCCGGCACTCTGAAGGAGGGGTGTAAATGTTGCAGTTTTATAACTGTAGTGTAAAGCACCCTTCTGGCAAGACAGTGATGGAGTGAATGATGATGAAAGTTTTTCTTTTTCGGGCCACCCTGCCTTGGTGGGAATCGGCCGATGTGTTAATAAATAAATAAAAAAAAAAATATATATATATATATATATATATATATATATATATAAAGGAATAAGAAAAGCAAAATGGTATATGAGGCTAAACTCGCAAGGGATTCGAAGACTAACAAAAAAGGGTTCTTTCAGGTATACATAAGTAAGATTAGGGACAAGATAGGCCCACTTAAGAGTAACTCCGGTCAGATCACTGATAGTGATAAGGATATGTGTGAACTTTTCAATACCTAATTCCTCTCAGTTTTTACTCAGGAAGATACTAGAGAAATTCCAGAAATAAATTATGTAGAACAGGACGATAATAACCTTTGCTTTATTAGGGTAACTAGTGACATGGTCCTCAGACAAATAAAGAAATAAAAGCCTAACAAATCCCCAGCCCTGATGAACTGTTTGCGAGGGTTTTAAAGGAATGTAAAGAGAAACTTAGCATACCTTTGGCTAATTTTTTCAATACATCACTACAAACTGGTATAGTGCCAGACAAGTGGAAAATGGCAAATGTAATACCTATTTACAAGGCAGGTGATAGGTCCTTAGCTTCGAACTATAGACCAATAAACCATACCACGGGTGGGGTTCGAACCAATAAGCCTTACCTCCATAGTTGGAAAATTTATGGAATCAATAATAGCCGAAGCAATTCGTAGCCATCTTAAAGGCATAAATTGATTAATGAATCTCAGCACGGTTTTACAAAAGGGCGTTCCTGTCTTACGAATTTACTAACTTTCTTCACTAAGGTATTTGAGGAGGTAGATCATGGTATTAAATATGATATTGTGTATGAACTTCAGTAAGGCTTTCGATAGAGTTCCACATCAGATGCTATTGGGGAAACTTAAGGCACACGGAATAGGAGGAGAGGCATGGTAGACAAACAGGCAGCAGAGAGTTTCCATAAATGGGGAGAAATCAGAATGGGGGCACGTCACAAGCGGTGTTCCACAGGGGTCAGTGTTGGGCCCCTTTGAATAGACTGATGTAGTGGTCGGAGAAGTGGCAGATACAGTTTAATATAGACAAATGCAAAGTTCTAAATGTTTGACAGGAAAATAACCATGCCACTAAATAATGTAGATCTTAATATTACGGATTGCGAAAAGGATTTAGGAGTTCTGGTTAGCAGTAATCTGAAACCAAGACAACAGTGCATAAATGTTCGCAATAGAGCTAACAGAATCCTTGGCTTCATATCAAGAAGTATAAATAATAGAAATCCTCAGGTTGTTCTTCAACTCTATATATCTTTGGTTAGGCCTCATTTAGATTATGCCGCACAGTTCTGGTCACCGTATTACAGAATGGATATAAATGCACTGGAAAACATACAAAGGAGGGTGACAAAGTTGATCCCATGTATCAGAAATCTTCCCTATGAGGATAGACTGAGGGTCTTGAATCTGCACTCTATAGAAAGGCGTAGAATTAGGGAGGATATAATTGAGGTGTATAAATGGAAAACAGGAATAAATAAAGGGGTTGTAAATAGCGTGCTAAAAATATCTAGCATAGACAGAACTCGCAGCAATGGCTTTAAGTTGGAATAATTCAGATTCAGGAAGGATATAGGAAAGCACTGGTTTGGTAACAGAGTTGTGGATGAGTGGAACAAACTCCCGAGTACCGTCATAGAAGCTAAGACGTTGTGTAGTTTTAAAAATAGGTTGGATAAATACATGAGTGGGTGTGGGTGGGTGTGAGTTGGACTTGACTAGCTTGTGCTACTAGGTCAGATGCCGTGCTCGTCCCTTAAGTGAATGTGACTGACCTGACTAGGTTAAGGCATTGGCTTAAGCCGGTGGGAGAATTGGACCTGCCTCGCATAGGCCAGTAGGCCTGCTGCAGTGTTCCTTCTTTCTTATGTTCTTATGTTCTTATGTATGGAGAAAAACTGCGATCTAAATAGAAAGAGTGCGACCTAGGGAGAAAGTGTGACCTTTGGAGAGAAAAAGTGTGACCTAGGGAGAAAAGTGTGACCTTTGGAGAGAAACAGTGTGACCTAGAGAAGAAAAAAGTGTGACCTTGGAAGAAAAGTGTGACCTTGGAAGAAAAGTGTGACCTGGGAAGAAAAGTGTGACCTTGGAGAAAAAGGAGTTTGAACAAAGCATTTCTTTGTCTTTTTCAGATGTTATAATTATTAAGGATAACCAAAAATTTAACTCAAACTACACATAGAGAAAACCATCAAATAACTGCTCTTGTTTGCACTATTATTCTTCACATCAAGTCGGACTTAAATGTTCTACATTCTCATCCATGCTATTGACAGCTCTGCGCATTTGCCTCCCACAGTTCGTAGATGAGGAAATAATGAAGATTTATAAAATGGCACGGCTCTGTTGCTGTAACTACAAGCACTAAAGACTGGACACCACCGGCACGGCTCTGTTGCTGTAACTACAAACACAGAAGACTGGACACCACCGGCACGGCTCTGTTGCTGTAACTACAAACACAGAAGACTGGACACCACCGGCACGGCTCTGTTGTTGTAACTACAAACACAGAAGACTGGACACCACCGGCACGGCTCTGTTGTTGTAACTACAAACACTGAAGACTGGACACCACCGGCACGGCTCTGTTGTTGTAACTACAAACACTGAAGACTGGACACCACCGGCACGGCTCTGTTGTTGTAACTACAAACACAGAAGACTGGACACCACCGGCACGGCTCTGTTGTTGTAACTACAAACACTGAAGACTGGACACCACCGGCACGGCTCTGTTGTTGTAACTACAAACACTGAAGACTGGACACCACCGGCACGGCTCTGTTGTTGTAACTACAAACACTGAAGACTGGACACCACCGGCACGGCTCTGTTGTTGTAACTACAAACACTGAAGACTGGACACCACCGGCACGGCTCTGTTGTTGTAACTACAAACACTGAAGACTGGACACCACCGGCACGGCTCTGTTGTTGTAACTACAAACACTGAAGACTGGACACCACCGGCACGGCTCTGTTGTTGTAACTACAAACACTGAAGACTGGACACCACCGGCACGGCTCTGTTGTTGTAACTACAAACACTGAAGACTGGACACCACCGGCACGGCTCTGTTGTTGTAACTACAAACACTGAAGACTGGACACCACCGGCACGGCTCTGTTGTTGTAACTACAAACACTAAAGACTGGACACCACCGGCACGGCTCTGTTGTGTAACTACAAACACTGAAGACTGGACACCACCGGCACGGCTCTGTTGTTGTAACTACAAGCACTAAAGACTGGACACCACCGGCACGGCTCTGTTGTTGTAACTACAAACACAGAAGACTGGACACCACCGGCACGGCTCTGTTGTTGTAACTACAAACACTGAAGACTGGACACCACCGGCACGGCTCTGTTGTAACTACAAACACTGAAGACTGGACACCACCGGCACGGCTCTGTTGTTGTAACTACAAACACTGAAGACTGGACACCACCGGCACGGCTCTGTTGTTGTAACTACAAACACTGAAGACTGGACACCACCGGCACGGCTCTGTTGTTGTAACTACAAACACTGAAGACTGGACACCACCGGCAAGGCTCTGTTGTTGTAACTACAAGCACTGAAGACTGGACACCACCGCACGGCTCTTTGAAAAAAAAAAAAAAAAAAAAAAAAAAAACACAAGACTGGACAACCGGCAGCCTGTTTTTAACTACACCTAGACTGACACCACCGGCAGGCTCTGTTGGTAACTCACACTAGATGGACCACCGGCACGGCTCTGTTGTTGAACTACACAAGACGACACCACCGGCGGCCTTTGTGTAACTCAACCGAGACTGGACACCACCGGCGGCTCGTTGTTACTGAAGACTGGACACCACCGGCGGCTCTGTTGTTAACTACAAGCACTAAGACTGACACCACCGGCAGGCTCGTTGTGAACTACAAACGAAGACTGACACCACCGGCACGCTCTGTTGTTGTAACTACAAACAAGACTGACCCACCGGCGCTCTGTTTTTAACTCAAACACTGAAGACTGACACCACCGGCACGGCTCTGTTGTGTAACTACAAACACAAGACTGACACCACCGGCACGGCTCTGTTGTTGTAACTAACACGAAGACTGACACCACCACACGGCTTGTTGTTAACTACAACAAGACTGACACCGGCGGCCTGTTTGTATACACACTGAAGACTGACACACGGCTCTGTTGTTGTAACTAACACTGAAGACTGACACCACCACACGCTCTGTTGTAACTACAACACAACTGACACCACGGCGGCTCTTTGTTGTAACTACAAACACTGAAGACTGACACACCGGCAGGCTCTGTTGTGTAACACAAACACTGAAGACTGACACCACCGGCAGGCTCTGTTGTTGTAACTACAAACCTAAGACTGACACCACCGGCCGGCTCTGTTGTGTAACTACAACACTAAGACTGACACCACGGCACGGCTCTGTTGTTGAACTACAAACCGAGACTGGACACCACCGGCACGGCTCTGTTGTTTAACTACAACACAAGACTGACACCACCGGCAGGCTCTGTTGTTGTAACTACAAACACTGAAGACTGACACCACCGGCACGGCTCTGTTGTTGAACTCAAACACTGAGACTGACACCACCGGCACGCTCTGTTGTAACTACAAGCACTAAAGACTGGACACCACCGGCGGCCTGTTTGTAATACACACTAAAGACTGGACACCACGGCACGGCTCTTTGTTGTAACTACAAACACGAAGACTGGACACCACCGGCAGGTCTGTTGTAACTACAAACACTGAAGACTGGACACCACCGGCACGGCTCTGTTGTTGTAACTACAAACACTGAAGACTGGACACCACCGGCAGGCTCTGTTGTTGTAACTACAAGCACTAAAGACTGACACATAACTAAACACCGGACGGCCTGAAGCCGTAAAACTGAAGCACCGAGGCCTTCGAACTCTATAACTCAAACACGAGCTGACACACAGCTGTGAACCACAGCTGAAACACACCTGTGTGAACTCGCACTGTGTGACACCGGCACGACTGTGACTCAAGCTGTGTGACACAACACTGTGAACACAACCAGCTGTAACGCACGCTGCTGAACACGGAAGCTGAACACAACCTGTCTGAACACACCTTGACACCACCGAAGCTAGGCGTAACTAAAACTAACGGACACCACCGGCAGGCTCTGTTGTTGTAACTACAAACACTGAAGACTGGACACCACCGGCACGGCTCTTGTTGTAACTCAACACTAAGACTGGACACTACCGGCACGGCCCCGTTGTTGTAACTACAAACACTGAAGACTGGACACCACCGGCACGGCTCTGTTGTTGTAACTAAAAACACGGGAAGATAACACCACCGGCAAGGCCTGTTGTTGTAACTACAAGCACTGAAGACGGGACACCACCGGCACGGCCTGTTGTTGTAACTACAAACACTGAAGACTGGACACCACCGGCACGGCCCGGGGGAAAATCAAACAAAGAGGACCCCCCGGGCAGGGCTCTGTTGTTGTAACTCAAACACAAAAACCGGACACCACCGGCACGGCCTGTTTTGTAACTACAAACACTGAAGACGGGACACCCCCTGGCAAGGCTCTGTTGTTGTAACCCAAACACTGTAGACTGGACACCACCGGCACGGCTCTGTTGTTGAAAATACGGGCCGTAGTCTGGACACCACCGGCAAGGCTCTGTTGTTGTAACTACAAGCACTGAACACTGGACATTACCCTCGCGGTTCTGTTTCCCTTTACTGCAAAAACATGTCAAACTGTTCTTGACATCTTTTAAAATAACTGTTACATAAAAAAAATTATAATCATGCTAGTCTTGCATCGTCTGCTTTAACCAAAAACATCCAGTGATCCACACGATCCCCCGATCCACCCCGATCCACCCCCCGATCCCACAAATCCACACGATCCACCCCGATCCCCCGACCCCACACAGGGAACCCGCAGTTCAACCCTTTAAATTTGGGAGTGATCCCTTTTTGTTCATACTGCGGGATTTCCTAGACCTTTTTCCCAAGCTGGTTAATTGAGTTGAAATAGTTTTTTTTTTTTAAATTAAAAAAAAACCCCCCCCAACCAAAAAAAATTTTTTTTTTTTGGGGGGGGGAAGTTTTAACAAAAGGGGGTTAAAATTTTTTCCCCGGGGGGGGGAAAAAAGGGGGAGGGGAAAAAAAAAGGGGGAAAAAAAGGGGGAAATTTTGTATTTGTTTCCCTTTTCCCCGGGGCCCCCCCCCTTTTTTTTCCCCCCCCCCTTTTTTTTTATTTTAAAATTTTTAAATTTTTTTCCAATTCCCCGGGGGGGGGGGCTCCCTTAAAGGGTTTTTTTAAAACCCCCCCCCCCCAAAAAAAAAAAAAAAAAACCCCCCCCCCCCAAAAAAAAAAAAAAAAAATTTTTTAATTTTAAAAAAAAAAAAACCCCCCCCCCCCAAAAGGGAAAGGGGTTTAAACCCCCAAAGGGGGAAAATTTTTTTAAAAAAAAAAAAAAAAAAAAAATAAAAAAAAAAAAAAACAAAAAGGAAAGGGAAAAAAATTTTTTCCCCCCCCCCTTTTTTTAGGGCCCCCAAACCCTTTTCCCCCCCCAAAATTTTTTTAAAAAAAAACCCCCCCCCCCCTTTCCCCAAAAAAACCCCCAAAAAAGGGGCCAAAATTTTTTAAAAAACCGAACACCCCTTTTGGGCCCCCCAAAAAAAACCCCAAAAAAACCCCCCAAAAATTAAAACCCCCCCCAAAATTTTTCCCCCCCAAAAAAACCCCCCCCCCCCCCAAAAAAAAAAAAAATTAAAATTTCAAATTTAAAAACCCTTAAAATTAAAACCCCTTTCCCCCAAAAAATTTTCCCCCCCCAAAAACCCCCGGGGCCCCAAAACCCCAAAGGGGGAAAAAAACCCCCGGGGGGGAAAATAACAAAACCCCCCAAAAAACCCCCAAAACCCCCAAAAAATTAACCCCTTTTTTTTTAAAAAAAAAAAGGGGGGGGAAAACCCCCCGGGGGGAAAAAAAAACCCCCAAACCCCCAAAAAAAATTTTTTAACCCCCCCCCAAAAATTTTTGGGGAAAAAAAAAAATTTTTTTTTTTTCCGGGGGGCCAAAAAAAAACCCCCCCCGCCCTTTAAATTTTTTTTTAAAAAAAAGGGGGGGGGGGCCCCCCCCCCCTTTTTAAAAAACCCCTTTTTTTTTTTGGGGGGGGGAAAAGGGGGGGGGGGACCCCAAAAAAAAAAATTTTTTTTTTTAAAAAATTTTGGTTTTTTTTTTTTAAAAAAATTTTTAAAAAATTAAACCCCCCCAAAGGGGGTTTTGGGGTTTTGTTCCGGGGGGAAAAAAAGGGGTAAAGGAAAAAAGGGGGGGTTTTTTTTTTAAAAAAAAAATTTTTTTTTTAAAAAAGGGAAAAAGGGGGTTTTTTTTAAAAAAAAAATTTTTAAAAAAAAAAAAACTTTAAAAAAAAAAAAGGGGTTAAAAAAAAAGGGAAAAAAAAAAAAAACCCTTTTTTTTTTTAAAAATTTTTAAAAACCCCCGGGGGGGTTTTTTTAAAAAAATTTAAAAAATATTTTTTTTTAAAAATTTTTTTTTTTTAAAAAAAAAAAAAGGGGGAAAAAAAAAAAAAAAATTTAAAAATTAAAATTTAAAATTTTTTTAAAATTTTTTATTAAAAAAAAAAAAAAAAATTTTTTTGGGGAAAAAAACCCCCCCCAAAAAAAATAAAAAATTAAAAAAATTTTTTTTAAAAAAACATTAAAAAATTTTAAAACCCAAAAAACCTTTTAAATTTTTTTTAAAAAAAAAAAATTTTTTAAAAACCCAAAAAAAAAAATTTTTTTTTTTTTAAAAAAAAAACCCTTTTTTTTAAAGAAAAAAATTTTGAAAATTTAAAAAACCCCCGGGGTTTTTGGAAAAAGGGGAAAGGGGGAAAAAAAAAAAAAAAAGAATTTGGGGGGGGGGAGGAAAAGGGGAAAAAGGGGGGGGGAAAATTTTTTTGGGGGGGCAAGGGGAAAAAAAGCATTTTTAAAAAGGGGAAAAAAAAAAAAAAGGGGGCCCCCAAAACCGGTTTTTTTTCCCCCGGGGCCTTTTGGGGGTTTTTAAAAATTTTTTAAAATTCCGGTTTTTCCCGGTTTTTTTTTTAAAAAAGGGGTTTTTTTTTTTTTGTTTTCCCCCGGGGTTTTTTTTTTTAATTTTAAATTTTTAAATTTGGGTTAAAAAAATTTTTTTTTTTAAAAAATTTTTTAAATTTTTTTAAAAATTTTTTTTTCCGGGGGGAAAAAAAAAAAAAAAAAAAGGGGAAAGGGTTTTTTTTTTTTCCCTTTTTAAAAAAAAAAAAAATTTTTTTTAAATTTAAAAACCCCAAAAAAATTTTAAATTTTTTTGGGAAAAAAATTTTTTTTTTTTTTTTGGGTTTTTGGGGGGGTTTTTTAAAATTTTTTTTTCAAAATTTTTAAAAATTTTAATTTAAAAAAATTTTTGGGGGTTTTTTTTTTTTAAAATTCCTTTTTTTTTTAAAAAAAAAATTTAAAAATTTTTTTGGGGGTTTTTTTAAAAAAAGGGGGGAAAAAATTTTTTAAAGGAAATTTTTTTTTTAAAAAAGGGGAAAAAACCCCAAAAAAAAAGGGGGAAAAAAAAAACCCCTTTTTTAAATTTTTTTTAAAATTTTTTTTGGGTTTTAAAAAGGGGGAAAAAAAAAAAAATTTTTAAAAAACCCGGGGGGGGGAAAAAGGGGGGGCCCCGGTTAAAAAACCCAAAAAAGGGAAAAAAAATTTTGGGGCCCTTTTTTAAAATTTCCCAAAAAATTTTTTAAAAAAAGGGCCCCCAAAACCCCGGGGGGAAAAAAAAGGGTTTTAAAAAAAAATTTTTAAAAAAATTTTTTTTTTATTTTTAAAAAAGGTTTTTTTTTTTTAAAAAAAAAAAAATTTGGGGGTTTTTTTTTTTTTTTTGGGAAATTTTAAAGGGCCCTTTTTTTTTGGGGGGGGGTTCCCAAATTTTTGGGGTTTTTTTAAAATTTTTGGGGGGTTTTTTTCCCCTTTTTAAACCCCAATTTTTAAAAATTTTTCCCCCCAAAAAAAAAATTTTTTTTTTTTTTTTTGGGGGTTTTTTTTTTTTAAATTCCCTTTTTTTCCCTTTTTTTTTTAAAAAAATTTTAAAAATTTTTTTTTTTAAAAATTTTTTTTTTTAAAAAAAAAATTTTTTTTTTTTTTTTTTTTTTTTTTTTAAAAAAAAATTTTTTTTTTTTTAAAAAAAAATTTTTTGGGGAAAAAAATTTTAAAAAAAAAAGGGGAAATTTTTTCCCCCGATTTTAAAAATTTTTGGGGGGGGGGAAAAACCCCTTTTTTTGGTTTCCAAACCCGGGGGAAAAATTAAAAAGGGGTTTTGGGGGGGGCCCGGGGTTTTAAGGGTCCTGCCCCGGGGGGGGGTGGGGGGGAAAAAAATTTTTTTTGGGTTTTTTTTTGGGCCCCCCGGGGGGGAAAAAAAAAAAAAAAAAAAAATTTTTTTTTTTTTTAAAAAAATCCCCCAAAAAAAAAAAAAAAAAAAAAAAAAAAATTTTTTAAAAAAATTTAAAAAAAAAAGGGAAAAAAAATTTTTAAAAAAAAAAAGGGGGGTTTCCCAAATTTCCCCCCCCACCCAAAATTTTAAAAGGGAAAAACCCCCCCTTTTTTTTTTAAAACTTGTTTAAATTCCGTTAAAAAAAAAAAATTTTTTTCCCCCCTTTCTCAACTTTTTCAAGGGAAAACCCTAAAAACCCTTTTTTTTTAAAAGGGCCCCCTTTAAATTTAAAAAAAAAAAAGAACCCCCCCGGGCCTTTTGGGGGGAAAAAAGGGGGGGGGGCCGGGGAAAAATTTTTAATTTTTTTGGTTTTTTTTCCCCCCATTTTTTAAAAACCCCCAAAAAAAAAAAACAAAAAAAAAAAGTTTTTTTATTTTAAAAAAAAAAAAAAATTTTTAAAAAAAAAAAAAATTTTTTTAAAAAAAAAAAAAAAATTTTTTTTTTTAAAAAACCCCAAAAAAACCCCCAAAAAAAAAACCCCCCTTTTTTTTTTTTAAAAATTTTTTATTTAAAAGGGAAAAAAAAATTTTTTTAAAAAAAAAAAAAATTTTTTTTTAAAAAAAAAAAATTTTTTTGGGGGGAATTTCCCCCCCCCCCCTTTTTAAAAAAAAAAATTTTTAAAAAAAAAAAAATTTTGGGAAAAAAAAAAAAAAAAAAACCCCCCCCCCAAAAAGGAAAAAAAAAAAAAAGGGGAAAAAAAAAAACCCGTAAAAACCCCCCTTTAAAAAAAACCAAACCCCCCCCCTTTCCCCCCCAAAAAAAAAAAAACCCCCCCAAAAAAAACCCCCCCCCCCCCCACAAGAAACCCCCCCAAAAAAAAAAAACCCCCCCCTTTTTTTAAAAAAAAATTTAAAACCAAACCCCCCCCGGAAAAAATTTGTTTTTTTTGGGGGGGGGGGGAAAAAAAGGGGGGGGGGGGGGGGGGGGAAAAAAAAAAAAAAAAAAAAAAAAAAAAAAAAAAAAAAAAAAAATTTCAAAAAAAAAAAAAAATTGGGTTTTTTTTTTTGGGGGGGGGGGGAAAATTTTTGGGGGGTTTTAAAAAGGGAATTTTTAAAATTTTTCTTTTTGAAAAAAAATTTTAAATTTTTTGGGGGGGGATTTTGGGGCCCCCCTTTTTTTTAAAAAAACCCCCCCCTTTAAAATTTTTTTAAAAAAATGGGGGTTTTTTCCCCCCCCCCCCTTTTTTTTTTTTAAAAAAAAAAAAAAAAAATTTTTCCCCAAAAATTTTAAAATTAAAAAAAAATTTTTTTTTTCCCCCAAAATTTTTTTTAAACCCCAAAAAAAAATTTTTAAAAAATTTTTTTCCCAAAAAACCCCGGAAAAGGGGGGGGGTTTTTTTTTTCCCCCCTTTTTTTAAAAAAAAAAAAATGAGAAGACCAGGAACAAGGTATCTTAAATATTTGCTAAAAAAATAGGGGTTAATTCACCCACCACAACTGTAACTCCCCATCAGCACCGCTAACATACCACAGAACCCCCAAACTGTAGTACCAGTACAAAACCCCCCAAAAGCTGTAATACCAGTGAACCACCAGCTGTAACACTATACAGAACCACCAACTGAAAAAACCAAGCCCCCGGGAACCACCAACTGAAAAACCAGACAGAACCCCCCAAAACCAAAAAACCCAGTACAGAACCACCAACTGAAAAACCAGACAGAACCACCAACTGAAAAACCCAGTACAAAAACCACCAGCTGTAAAACCAGTACAGAACCATCTTCAACAACAACCTCAGGGGGGGAAGAGTAAAGACATGGGGAAAGGGAAGAAGAGAGAGAGAGAGAGAGAGAGAGAGAGAGAGAGAGAGAGAGAGAGAGAGAAGAGGGGGGGGGTCTCATTAAGAAAAAATCGAGCAGTAAGAATAACAGTATAGTAAAAAAGCTTTTGGGGCTTAGATATCATCTCATATGTGACCTGACACCTGACCCAGCACGCTGACCATGGGAGTGTAGTAAAGATTTGGTCAGGTCACTTTCAATTCAGGAAAGCAAATACTCTACAAATTTGTGTGTTTTACCCCAAAAATTTACCTAATTGGGGTTTGGGGGGGGGTGTTTCCCATGGCTCCTGGCCCCCCCTCTTCCTGCTACTAGGCCCCTCTCTCCCCTGCTCCATAAACTTTGTCATATATCTTTTTAAAAAACTATGTATGGATCCTGCCCCCACCACCATTCTCCAGACTGTTCCACTTCCTGACAACTCTATGACTGAAAAATATTTCCCTAACATCCCTGTGACTCACCCGGGGTTTTCCCAACTTCCAACTGTGTCCCCTTGTTGCTGTGCCCCCTTTTGAAACTTTTCGGTCCCTGTCCATTAAATTCCTCTCAGTTTTTTATTGTTATTATAATGTCCCTCCTGTCCTCCATTTGACAGGGGTTTCCCTAACCCCCCTCGTAGGCCCAAATCCCCATCCCCGGGGCCGTCATATTCCAAACTTTGCACTTTCTCAATTTTTTCCCGTTTTTGACCAAGTGTGGGTTCCATAGTGGTGCTGATTTTCAATACCAACGTACAATGTGTGCCCTGAAACTCTTACTTAGATGTCAAAAACGCTTTTCTCGGGTTTTTGCCAGGCCCTGTGTGCAGCTGATTTGGTTGGTGACCTGAGATGTGCTCGGATGTGTCCCCCCCAAGATTTTTTTTCCTTAGGGGTTTTTCAGCCTCTGCCTCTTGGGGCTGACCCCGACGTGGTCTTTTTTGCCCTTTTGCTTCATAACTTTGCACTTCCCGGGTTTAAAACCCCGGTACCATTTGTCGGACCGGTTTACACCCTTTGGGCCCCCTGACCCCTCGCCCCTTTATTCCCCTTATCATTTTTACATTGTCTACGAAGGGACCAGGAATGCCGGGGAACCCCCTCAAAAACATACCCCCTCTCCCTTTGCCAAAACCCCCTTTTTCCCCCTTCCTGGCAATTTCTGACCCCATTGTAGTATTTTCCCCTCCTTTCCTGCCTGTCCCCCCAGTTTTTAAACCCAACCTCTTGTGGGTACTGGCAAAAACCTTCTTACAGTGTGTGTGTGTGTGTGTGTGTGTGTGTGTGTGTGTGTGTGTGTGTGTGGTGTGGGGGAAATTTTCCGAAAAAAGGGTTATCGTGAATATGAAAATCGTATACAATCCAAGGTACTGTACCCTTTTATTTCCTTTAGGGCCCCAACACAACATCGGGGCAAAAAAACTTCGACAACTTTTTGGTGAGAATGGGGGGTTTTGGGGGCCCCCTCCCCAGTAAATTCCATTCTTCTAGTAGTGGAATCCCCTTCACCTTTGACAGTATATAATAAGTCTTCATCTGTTGCTTCCCTTCATTGTCCCAGACTATGGAGTAAATCTCTTCCCGGCTGGGGGCTGACCACCTAAAAAATACGTCTTCAATGATGGACTGATTACATCGTCTTCACATCTTTCTGCCTTTCTGTGACTCTTCTGTACTCGACTGGGAAAACCCACTGTGTAGGGAAAAAAATTTGGAATAAAAAATACTAACTGTTGCACAAGTGTGTTACTTATCAAGAAAAAAGTATCACAAAATTTTGAGAAATGGTTGTTTGTGGCTGGAGTCCAAGATGTGGAAAGGTCGACCCTCCTTACGATAAGCATGTAACAGACACGCTAACAAGTTATATTTAACTTAAAAGGGGTCCATTGAAGACCAGCTGTTTTTTCAAAAAACTTATGAGAGATAATTTCTGGTTAAGCTGATGCTAGTTACGTGAGCGAGTTGAGTTGACGAGCCTCCAACGAATTTTTGGGTTTTTTCCGCTTGTAGGGGGGTCAACAACGTCACATGTTGGCACTAAGGCCCTTTCCCGGGATTTTTTTCACTTGTTTTCCCCGGTTGTCGCGGGGGCTGCTGCCCCGTTTACTTTTTAAAAACCCCTTCCAAAAAAAATTTTCCCCTTGAAAAACAGTTGCAACCTAATAGACATATTTTAGTGCATACCAGTTTCTCTGGCACCTTTCCCCTAATTCCCCCCCTTTTGGGGCCCAAATTGACCCAGCTTTCCCAAAGTGAGCTGAAGCATATTTATAATGCCGTAAATTTTCTGTGCCCCAAAAATGAGTCTTTTTACGCCAGCCAAGTCGCTTGTCATCTTTTTTTTTTTAAAGCCTTGATAATTTATTGTTTAACTGAATTTTTTGCTTAAGCAGGGGGGTTTGTAAGGAGGCCAGGCAACCAACGTAATCAACAAGCCTGCCTGGGAAGCGCTCATCAAAACATAGGTATCCTGTAAATTATTTGGGGGGTGCGGTTTGATAAAGGGGATGTGGGGGGCAATTACAGGGTTGTTATAAAAAAAGGGGGTCGTCATGGGGGGAAATCCGTGTTTTAAAAGGAAAAGGTTATGGGACAAAAGATAGAGGGTTTGGGGGTGCCGCAAAAAGGGTGGGATAGAATTCAAGAGCAGTTGGAGGAGAGGGATGAGGCTAGGGGAGGTGTTATTGGAGGAGGAGGTGTGGGCGAGTGGATGGGTTGGAAGGGAGTTCCCCAGGAATAGATGGTATAGCAAATGAATTTTATAGGAAAAAGGGATGCGGTGAGGGGCTGTCTAGTGCGCTTGATGAATTGTATGAAGTCCGAGGGTGGGGAGGAGAAAGTAGTATTGGGGTTGTATTTTTTAGTCAGGAAGGGAGGGGGAGGATTTTGGGAGTAATTATAGGCCTATAATTCTAATGAATGCGGACTATAAAATATTGGCTAAAATACTAGGTAATATAATAAAAAAGTGTTGGGGAAGTTGATTGCAGGGGCAAGGTGGGAATACCTGGTAGGAGTGTGGTAAATGGTCTTGAGCGAATTAAAGATTATGTTGCGCATGGGAAAGGAGGTGTTTTGGCTTTGGGTGGAAGGGTGTATATGATAGTGTGGAAAGGGACTTGTATGACATAATGAGAAGGCAGGGTTTTGGGAAAAATTGTAAGTGGATTGAGAGGTTGTAGGGGAGCGTGTGTCAGAGTACAGGTGAATGGTAGTTGGGGGGATTGGTTCCAATGGGTAGGGTCTCGGCGGGTTGCCCCCTTTACAGATATTATTTGCATGTTTACAGGACCCTTTTACAGATTAATTGGTAGGGTGTGGATGAATGTTGATGAGGCAAAAGAACGCACGGGCATCGTGGGTATGTGGGGCGAATTTCGGTACTTGTGGGTTCGGCAGAGGGCCTGGGAAATGTGGGGACATTGTTTTGTGTGTTTTGTGGAGCAACTGGGATGAGAATAAAAGATAGTAAAACAAAATTATTGGAGGTAGGTACTTGGGGGGGGGAGTTGGGCAGAAATCAGGTGGCAGTGTTTCAAGTGTGAGGATATGGGGGTGGAATTTATGAAGGATCGTAGTTTGGCAAGAAAATTGAATTCTCGTAGGGTGATACAGGGGGACGGACCTACTGCAGGTTTGGAGGGCGAAGGGAAATTACTTTGAGACAGAGGGTAATAATAGTGAATAGTATGGTTTATAGTAGCTGTGGTATGTAGCTGCCATATTCCCTTTTACAGGCTGAGTGGAGGTTCTGGAACGAATGGTTTAAGTATGTGTGGGCTGGTGGAAGCATTGGGTAGGGCGTAACGTTGTGCGCAACAGGTGAAATTTGGGGGGGTTTTGGGGTTAATTTGGGTTGAAACGTAGACTGTTGTGCTTGTACCCAAACGTTGTCTGGTGCGGAGGGGTGGATTAGGCAGGTCAGGGAAGAAGGAGTGGGGGTACTCCGGAGATGAGTGAATGGTGGGATGACAGGTCTCTGGTATATGGTAAGGACATATTAAGAAGTTTGATGGTGGAAGACACCCCAGGGGCATCTCGGTTGGTAGGCTAGGTATTTTGGGGATCTCATCAGGTGATAGAATGCGTGTCGATATATCCTATGTATGGTTGGGCTGAGATATGGGGGGATTAAAGGGGGTTAAGCTGAGTCAGGAGTCGGGGGTTCATGTTTAGGTTTTACATGATGCTGTAGCTCAAAGGCTTCTTTAGTGAGCATGGGTTTGGTGGGGAGATGGTGCATGTGTGAAATGTGGGGGAATTTTGGGTACTACACTGCATGGGTATATTTTGTGAATCTTTGGGCCAATACGAATGGGCGGGGGGGGCTTCCCATATGGGGGTGGGGCATCTGTTTTGAGGGCAATGTTTCTAGACCTCAGGGGGCTTAATGCTCAGCGAAGGGGTCTCATGTATTATCTAGTAGATTTTGTATGTGGTTTCATGGAGACTTAGGGATTTGGGAGCAGGGGAAAGGGTCAAACTCTTTTTTGCTTGCATCTATAGGACGAAATGCAGAAATTTGTAGTGTATGGGGAAACATGGAAACTGATTTCAATCAATCGTACAGGAGTTGAGGATTGCGGATCTATTGGGGTAGACGGAGTTGGAAGGGGCTTGACGACTGATACGTATTGGGTGGTCGGGACAAACGTTGCTTATATAGGGGTTTTTCATTTGTATGTATGCTGGTGTAGGGAAAGGGTGAGGAGGGTTTGCTTGGTTGGGGTTTTAAGGGGTGAGTATTGGGGTAGACATACGGGTGACTTGGCACTCTGTGTGGGTCAGGGTTTGACGGACGACTTTCGGGGCATAGGGTTGATTTAGTCGAGGCTGTATGTGTGTGGTTTCTTTCTTTTTGGTTACCTTTAAATTCATGGGTTTTTTTTTCGGTGCAAGGGCTTTGGTTTAGCTGAGGGGTGAGGAAGAGGAGGTTTCTTCAGTCACTACTGTACTGTACATGATAGTCTTAGGTTGGGATTGTAATGAATCCGTAGACTATGGTCAAGGTATTCTTGTGGTGCGCTGGTTTTCTCGTTGCTATGTCAAAGTAAGTTTTCTTTGAGTTATAATCCTTACTATGTGACATTTGCTTTGGTTTGGTAGTTACTTTTGTTTTGGAAGTAGGGGTTTTTGATTAGTTGTTGATGCAAATTCGTTGGATTCATATCCGGCATCATTTCTCATCATGATATATATCTGTTCAGGTTTGCACTCGGATATCATGATTGGAGTATCAAAGTCTATGTGGTTTTGTGGGATAAATTGGTAAAATTTATTATGTATGTTCTCTGAATAAATATATAAACAAGTGATGTACGATAAACCTTTATGTGTCAGGTTTATGTTTCAAATAAAATATTTTAATAAAAAAAAAAAAAAAAAAAAATTGTATGCTTCATGTTATAAATTCTGTTTCACTGCTTATAGTACCATTTCTGTTATACTGATTGTGATGTTAATGTATGGATTTTGGTGTTAATTGTCTTGGCAGGGTAGTGTCTTGTGTACTGTGTTGGTATAATTATGTCCTTAATGGAAATTCACATTAAAACTCTCAACAAAAGTACGATTGTTGTTCCGATTTAATATGTTTAGTTAATTTTTATTTCAGCATGTCATTGTACGACATGTAGGGTTACGTAAGACATGACATGTTGTCGCTTTACCTATGCATTTATTGTTCATGGTTAATATATTACCCCAGACTAACTAATAAGGGTGTTGTTATGTTGTTAATTTTGTTCTATACTGCTTATTTTGTTATATAAGCTTTGTTTCAGACCATGGCATGGCTCTGTATAATATATTTGTATATATGTCTCTCCAAATAAAATAATAAAAAAAAAAAAAAAAAAAAATTTAAGAATTCACATTGGAATTTTAGTATTGCTATGTGTTCTATTATACATTGTGAGAACGGGTTTTCACGGGTGGGTAGTCCTGTACACCGCAGTGTATGTAATATA
Organism: Cherax destructor; assembly: GCA_009830355.1. Taxonomy (NCBI): domain Eukaryota; kingdom Metazoa; phylum Arthropoda; class Malacostraca; order Decapoda; family Parastacidae; genus Cherax; species Cherax destructor. The sequence continues at coordinate 12,848 of WNWK01020154.1, read as the reverse complement.
ATGGGTATTAGGTTTTGGTTATTGTTGTTTATTTTCAGTATGTATACACCTGCATTCATAAATTTATTGTAGATAAGCCTGAGGCGATTGTATATATATTTATACTGGTATTGTATGTTTATGTATCATGAAGATGGGTAGGGATTTTATTAGGTGCATGTTAGTATGTTTATATTTTGTTAACTGATTGCCTTCATTTGGTATTTTGGCTATTATTTTGTATGTGCATTATGTTATTAGTCCTCAGGGAATGTCCTTGCACATATTTGAGAGTATGTGGTGTCTAATTTCATAGCAAATTGTGAAAAATGTGTCATTTTGGATTTTACGAGATACGTGTTGAGTTATGGTCAGCACTTGTAATTTGCAAGTATTCATGTTTGAATTTTGTTATTGGATTTGTGTTATTATATGTTTTTGTCCTCTTAAATAAAATAAAAAAAAAAAAATTATATTCTGAGAAGAGATATCGTTTTCTGGAGTCAAGTGCGAGCGTTTTAAACAAGCCATTTTAATATAAGTGTCCTTAAACGTATACGTATATATATATATATGCAAGAAAACCACTATGAAAAAATAGAAGAATTCCAAGCGCTTTCTGACTACTCACATTATCAAGGAACTATAACAGGAAACATGACAAGAAGGGCATATAAGGGCGAGACTACACCTCACAGTCACATCCACTAACAAGACTACACCTCACAGTAGCGTAACATCGCACGACTCTGAAGAGGAAAATAAGAAAGGACCTGAAACTCTTCCCAAGAATTAAGATTAGTCCAATTTATTATTAAATTCTTCCCAAATTTTATTAATTATAAATGAATCCAATTTATATAAACCAAAAGAAATATTCATATTATTTTCAAAACTGCTTTTAATGAAACATGATTCTATTATATTTCTTCCAACCATGGACTTGCTTGATACAACCTTCTCAGCATTTTGAAAATCAATTGGATGGTTAAAATCTCTCACATGAATAAATAGAGCATTAGAATCTTGTCCAGTTCTAATGCTATATTTATGTTGTTTTAATCTTAGTTCAAGACTTTTACCAGTTTGACCAAAATAAACTTTATAAAGTTTATTTTGGTCAAACTATAAAAATCTTGAACTAAGATTAAAACAACATAAATATAGCATTAGAACTGGACAGATAATGTCTATTTTTCATGTGAAGATTTTAACCATCAATGATTTTCAAAAATGCTGAGAAGGTATCAAGCAAGTCCATGGTTGAAGAAATATAAAGATGTTTCATTAAAACAGTTTTAAAAAATATGAATATTTTTGGTTTATATAAATGGATTCATTATAATTAATAATTTGGGAAAATTTAATAATAAAGTGGACTAATCTTAATTCTTGGGAAGAGATTTCAGGTCCTTCTTATTTTCCTTTCAGAGTGTGCGATTTACGCTACTGTGAGTGTGATCTTTGTGTGATGTGACTGTGGTGAGTCTGCCCTTAAGCCCTCTGTCATGTTTCCTGTTATAGTTCACTTGATAATGAGTGTCACGAACGCTTGTCTTCTATTTTTCATAGTGAATTTTCTTGAATTTTGATATCACCTGTTTACTGTGATCTTTTTGCATATATATATATATATATATATATATATATATATATATATATATATATATATATATATATATATATATATATATATATATATATATATATATATATATATATATATATAGCAAGACAACCACTATGAAAAATAGAGGAATTCAAGCGCTTTCGTGACTACTCACATTATCAAGGAACATATGATATAGTTCCTGATAATGTGAGTGTCACGAAAGCGCTGGTTCCCTATTTTTCATAGTGGTTGTCTTATATTTTGATATCACCTGTTTACTGTGATCTTTTTTTATATATATATATATATATATATATACAAGAATCGCGATGCAAAACAACCACAGGGAGAGTTTAATGATAGCCCTAGGCTTTTCGTGCTGCAATCAGTACATCTTCAGGAGCTTGCAAAGCTCCAGAAATGAGTAAGTAATCTTAGCAAATTCGTTAAAAGTGACGCCTTGCTGAGACTAAGGGTGGTGGAGGGAAAACATTCAGTACCCCAGGCACTCCGAGTGCCTAGTGCCAGGGAGAATAAGTGTTATAGAAAAGAGAGAAAATCAGCCCATAAGCAAAGGTAATTTAGTTATTACTTGGCAAAATTAACATTGGTAACATGCTGGTTATCAAGATTATCGATCGGACTTAAGAAATATAAAGGACTTTATATTCTGAATAAAGCTGTGTCTGGCAATTTGCCTTTGGGGAAATTCCACAACAATTTAAGGAAAACATAAATCTAGGGTAAGTTTAAGAATATAGTGTTAGAGTGTTCAGCAGAAGTTTGTGGTTATAGGAAAGTGGGTGCGGGAGGGAAGAAGAACGATTGGTGGAATGATGATGTAAAGAGAGTAGTAAGAGAGAAAAAGTTAGCATATGAGAGGTTTTTACAAAGTAGAAGTGATGTAAGGAGGGAGGAGTATATGGAGAGAAAAAGAGAGGTAAAGAAAGTGGTGAAGCAATGTAAAAAGAGAGCAAATGAGAGGGTGGGTGAGATGTTATCAACAAATTTTTTTGAAAATAAGAAAAAGTTTTTGGAGTGAGATTAATAAGTTGAGAAAGCCTAGGGAAAGAATGGATTTGTTATTTAAAAATAGGAGAGGAGAGTTTTAAATGGAGAGATAGAGGTATCGGGAAGATGGAGGGAATATTTTGAGGAATTGTTAAATGTTGATGAAGACAGGGAAGCTGTGATTTCGTGTATAGGGCAAGGAGGAATAACATCTTATAGGAGTGAGGAAGAACCAGTTGTGAGTGTGGGGGAAGTTCGTGAGGCAGTGAGTAGAATGAAAGGGGGTAAAGCAGCTGGGATTGATGGGATAAAGAGAGAAATGTTAAAGGCAGGTGGGGATATAGTTTTAGAGTGGTTAGTGTTTTATTTATTAAATGTATGGAAGAGGGTAAGGTACCTAGGGATTGGCAGAGAGCATACCTGGACCTGGAGAGTTCATGCATAGTTCCTTTGTATAAAGGCAAAGGGAACAAAAGAGAGTGTAACAATTATAGGGGAATAAGTCTATTGAGTATACCTGGTAAAGTGCATGGTATAGTTATTATTGAAAGAATTAGGAGTAAGACGGAGAGCAGGATAGCAGATGAACAAGGAGGCTTTAGGAAGGGTAGGGGTGTGTAGACCAAGTGTTTGCAGTGAAACATATAGGTGAACAATATTTAGATAAGGATAAAGAGGTGTTTGTGGCATTTATGGATTTGGAAAAGGCATATGATAGGGTGGATACGGGCAATGTGTCAGATGTTGCAAATGTATGGAATAGGAGATATGTTATTGAAAGCGGTGAAAAGTTTTTACGAGGATAGTGAGGCTCAGGTTAGAGTATGTAGGCGCGAGGAAATTATTTCCCAGAAAAAGTGGGCCTTAGACAGGGATGTGTGATGTCACCGTGGTTGTTCGGTATATTTATAGATGAAGTTGTAAGAGAAGTGAATGCTGGTGTTGGCAAGAGGTGTGGGGTTAAAAGATAAAGAATCTAACACAAAGTGGGAGTTGTCACAGTTGCTCTTTGCTGATGACACTGTGCTTTGGGGATTCTGAAGAGAAGTTACAGAGGTTGGTGGATGAGTTTGGTAGGGTATGTAAAGAAGGGAAAATTTAAAAATGAATATAGGAAAGAGTAAGGTGATGAGGATAACAAAAAATTAGATAACGGATGATTGGATATCAGATTGGAGGGAGAGAGTATGGAGGAGGTAAATGTGTTCAGATATTTGGGAGTGGATGTGTCAGCAGATGGGTCTATGAAGGATGAGGTGAACCATAGAATTAATGAGGAGAAAAGGTGAGTGGTGCACTGAGGAGCTTGTGGAGACAGATAACTTTATCCATGAAAGCAAAGAAGGGAATGTATGAGAGAATAGTTATACCAACACTCTTGTATGGATGTGAGACATGGGTTGTGAATGTTGCAACAAGGAGAAGGTTGGAGCAGTGGAGATGTCATGTCTGAGGGCAATGTGTGTGTGAATATAATGCAGAGAATCCATAGTTTGGAGATTAGGAGGAGGTGTGGGATTACCAAAACTAATATCCAGAGAGCTGAGGAGGGGTTGTTGAGATGGTTTGGATATATAGAGAGGATGGAACAAAATAGAATGACTTCGAGAGTGTATAAATCTGTAGTGGAGGGAAGGCGGGTAGGGTCGGCCTAGAAAAGGTTGGAGGGAGGGGGTAAAGGAGGTTTTGTGTGCGAGGGGCTTGGACTTCCAGCAAGCATGCGTGAGCGTGTTAGATAGGAGCGAATGGAGACAAATGGTTTTTAGGACTTGACGTGCTGTTGGAGTGTAGGCAAGGTAACATTTATGAAGGGTTTCAGGAAACCGGCAGGCCGGACTTGATTCCTGGAGATGGGAAGTACAGTGCCGGCACTCTGAAGGAGGGGTGTTAATGTTGCAGTTTTGTAGCTGTGTGTAAGCACGCCTCTGGCAAGACAGTGATGAGTGAATGATGATGAAAGTTTTTCTTTGTCGGGCCCCCCTGCCTTGGTGAGAAACGGCCTATGTGTTAATAAAAAAAAAAATCTAGGGCAAACTCGCCTAGTGGGTAGACAGGTCGAGTCACACTAGGAAGAGGAATCACTCTAGTTCCTATTCGTGGAACTCTGACACGTAAGGCAATCCATGACATTCATATAACAATCGGGTTTCAAATTGTGCATAGTAACTTCAATTATAATAATAATAATTAATAATAATAATAATAATAATAATAATAATAATAATAATAATAATAATAATAATAATAATAATAATAATAATAGTAATAATAATAATATCTTTATTTACTACAAGTACATGTACAAGGTATACAGACCTAGCTGACATCAATGACATACTACTATATAGAAAGCCCCTTGTTATGCAGAGCATTTCGGGCAAATTAAGTCAGTTTTGTCCCAGGATGCGACCCACACCAGTCGACTAACACCCAGGTACCTATTTTACTGATGGGTGAACATAGGCAACCAGTGTAAAGAAACACGTCTGATGTATCCACCCCTTAAATAACCCATCATTACAATTAAATAACGAAAGTTTATCGTGTTTAATAATTTCAGACTCAAGAATATTTCTTTCTAGCCATGAAGTACATGGCACAATGACTTATGCCTCAGCCCACTTGGCATGATGAAGTACATGGCACAATGACTTATGCCTCAGCCCACTTGGCATGATGAAGTACATGGCACAATGACTTATGCCTCAGCCCACTTGGCATGATGAAGTACATGGCACAATGACTTATGCCTCAGCCCACTTGGCATGATGCATGGCACAATGACTTATGCCCTCAGCCCACTTGGCATGATGAAGTACATGGCACAATGACTTATGCCTCAGCCATTTGGGCATGATGAAGTACATGGCACAATGACTTATGCCTCAGCCCACTTGGCATGATTATTACAGACTCGTGTGTAGTTGAATATTGCACTAGATTCTTGAGCTGTTGAGTGATTCTAACATTTAAAGGTTTGCCCGACATACGAAGGGTACATCCTTGACACCCAATCTGTACACACCACCTACGCCATGTTTTGGAGAATTCTTGATCAGCATACTCTTAACAGTTCGTGAATTCTTAAAAACAACTTGTATATTGATTCTCTTTAGGGCATTTGGCATAGCTGATAAATTCTCAGTGTATGGTAGCACATTCTTGTTATGAGAAGTTATTCTAGGTTCAGTCCTATGATAAGTTTTTCTGCGCTGCCAACAAAACAGTCTCTAGAAACTCCTTAGGGTAATATACAATGCTAGTCACGGCATTATGCCGCCCCTCCCACAAACTTACCAAAACACAAACACATACCATGAAAGATTATAATATATATATATATATATATATATATATATATATATATATATATATATATATATATGTCGTGCCGATTAGGTAAAACTGGTCAATTAGAAAGAACTCAGCTAAAATTAAGTCCTTTCTAAAATTTCTCTTATACGTTTAAAGATATATATTTTTCATTTATGTTAATGTAAGAATTTATAATTTTGTAAAGAGAAACTTTGAAAACCTACCTAACCTTATTACAACAAGCGCCATTTAATTTAGCTAACCCAAATAAATATATTTTAGATACGTTAACATTAATTTAATAATAAACAAACACAATGAAATATATTTTTTTCGTTAGGTTCAGAATGATTTTGGCGAAATTATTGCATACACAAATTTTCACTTGTCTTATATGGCAAGAAGAGCGTTGCTATTTAAGCCAAAATCGCAAGTTTTACCTAATCGGCACGACATATATATATATATATATATATATATATATATATATATATATATATATATATATATATATATATATATATATATATATATATATATATATATATATATATATATATATAAACACACTTACTGAGGTTTAAATACTTGGTGTCGTCCTTTACATTTAATCACGTCCCTCAGCCGTGAAGAAAGACTTTCACAGAAATTCTTGAGGGTTTGGGGGGGTATATTATTCCATGCCTCATGTAGAGCAGCCTCCAGCCGCGGGATGGAATTGATATCCTTGCCCAGTAAACTTCGTTTCACTATTGACCAGAGGTTTTCAATAGGGTTTAGGTCTGGGGAATTGCCTGCAAGACATTAAAGAACCTCACTTCAGTCCTTAAGTCACTGAACTACAGATTTGGCGAGTATGACACAGTGCACCGTTCTGCATAAAAGCCGTAGCCCCACACTTGTCAAACGCCTCAGGTAAATTGTCCCACAATAACTCCAGGTAATTATACTGGTTCATAGACTGGTTTTGGGAAGTACAATGAGTTCACCAACACTCTGAGCGCTGGGTGTTTGGTGGTCCCACAGGTGTAGTGTGGGTCTAGCAGGTCACTACCTCTGGGCCGGTACACATGTCCTCCACGGTTACAGGTGACGGTGAAGGTTGCTTCATCACTCCAAAGTACTTCAGACCACTGTTGAGGATTCCAGTGAAGATATTTCTTTGCATAATCCAGCCTACGTTTCTTCTGTGGCTTGGAGAGGATCGGTTTCTAAACCTGGAAGTGACTATTGTGCCCAGTTCTGACACACGTCTGTTAACAGTTCTTATCTTAGGTGTATTCTTAACTGCTTCTTTAACACAGTTAAGGCACGAACAGATGTCTTCTTCGAGGGGCCAGGCAGAGGTTTGGCAGACGGTAACTCGACACCGCCACCAGCCTTGAAACGCTGCACCCAGTTCCTCACTGAACGCTCACACTCACCAACATTCTCCACTATTTCTTTCGTCTGGTGCCCAGCTTTGTGAAGCCCTATGATTTGAGCTATAGTTTAAGGTGTTAAAGACTTCTTTTTACCCATAATCAAACATGTATAGCCCCAAAACCAAAGGGAACACCGGATAAAAGATGGGGTGGATGAGAGACAAAGTGCAACACTTCCTCTCACCACGGCAGCCACGTGAGCACTGAGGAGTCACTGTGGAGAGTGGCGGCAGGCCATGACGTCATGCTAACGGCTGCTACTCGGCATAATGCACTGACGAAAAAGACCCGTCTGTATTAGGCCGGTGCGCTCACCCGGCATAATGCCGTGACTAGCACTGTAGCTTTGTAGCAATGTCAAATATTTTCCTAATTTCCTCATCTAAGAACTCAGGGCTACACACACTGTAAGTTCTCAAAAACATAGTAAGAAAAACACTTTATTTTACTCTAGTTTGATGATTGTAGTAATAGTGGATGTATGTACAACGTTAGTGGTCTTCCTGTATACTGAAAACTTAAACATTCTATCCATCCTGTGGATCACAACATCTAAAAATGGAAGTTTAAAGTCCACTTCTTTCTCTACTGTAAAGTTAATAGAGGGGACAAGAGAGTTAAGTCTCGGTAAAGATGTATTGAGCTCCACATAATTCAGCCAAAGACACAAGATGTCATCCACATATCTGAACCACTTAGCTTCACGGGGCAAAATATCTTTCAACAGCTTTGTTTCCAAGAACTCTATATACAAATTGCTCAATAGGGAAGACAATGGATTTCCCATAGCCATTCCTTGCCTTTGATAATAGTATTTCCCTTTAAACTTGCAATCAACCACACACAATCAACCCAATAATAATGTTCTTATCAAATGGCATGGAAACTCATCTAGGAAATTAAACAACCTCATAAAACAAAGTGGCTGGTCCCAACATGCTAACCCAGATTTCGCTATTAACCTGTCGGGTGTTGAGCTTAGTAGAGACCAACACACAGCACTAGGATATGGCATAGGTTTTGCGCCCACTAGTGACGGCATTAATTATGTTGACCTTGCCAATTCCTTTTGCAACCTGGGAAAACAAGGATCTACCCCGGAAACGTTCAACATTTGCAAAGACATAGTATATGGGGCTTTGCTCAGACCCCGTGGAACTGAATTGTCCTCAAAGATTTGTTAAGTTATACCATGAAAGATCCTGGACTTCACCTTACGAGAGTTGATAAAGCAAATGTGATAGTAATTATGGAAATGTGGTAAAATGAACTTGCTCTTAGAGGATAGGGAAACTTACGAACCCCTTAATAAAAATCCGTTGGATTAGGTTAATAGTGAGTTTAATAAACAAATTAGAACCTTATTGAAAGGTAATGATGAACTCATTAAACAGTTATTAGCTAGGTCAGCGACACTCCTTATATGTAAGGTTTGATTAAAACCCACAAATCTGTTTTAGAGGGAATAATAATTCGTTTTAATGTAAATTACTAGGATTTAAGTAACTTCTAGACAGCTGAGGTCTTTGAAGAATTAAGTCTGAGCCATTACGAAGACATGACATTTTATCTGCGCATTAAGTTTAACCGTAAAATTATATGAAAGATGACGAACACATTCCAGAGAACCTACACGTGTTGTATTATCTTATACACTCCTCTCTTCTCCTCTCTCTCTCTCTCTCTTCTGCTTTTGTCGCTTCGATTCTCTATTTTTAACTCTTTTTGGCTGTCCCCTATTCTCATCTCTCACCGCTACTTTTTTCCCTAAATCACTCGCCTGTAATTTCACCCGATTCTCTTGTCTCCCGCCCTTTTTTTATTGCTTTCATTATACATCATCTTTACTCTTTTATTTTTTGTTGTACTTCTTATGTATCATCTCTCTGCTAACAGTTGTTGACAAACAGTGATCCTCTTGTTGTTTGTTTTCTCCTTTGTTTACATCTGTTACTCGCCTCGTCATCTTCTTTCTTTCTTTCCTTCTCGTTTCTGTTCTCATTTTTTTTCTTCATTTACAATTTGGTCTACACATTACATTATTCTTTTTTTAACATCTTCTCCATGTCTTGTATCACTCCCTTCTCCTATTTTTATCTCTTTCCCTATTTTTACGGTCTTCCCTCATCTTCTATTTTCCTATCTTTATCTTCTATATTCCATCAGTTATTCCAGCTTGAGATATATATATATATATATATATATATATATATATATATATATATATATATATATATATATATATATATATATATATATATATATATATATTTATATATATATATATTTATATATATATATATATATATATATATATATATATATATATATATATATATATATATAAAAGAGAGAGAGAGAGAGAGAGAGAGAGAGAGAGAGCAATCAAACCAAACTTGCTGATCCCTTTTTTACTCGCCACATGGAAAATGAGACAGGCCATTCGAGTTTATGACCTTTTCGTGAAGACGTTTCCCCCAGGGCGATACGTCGTAAACAAAAAAAGAGATTACCCAAAAAAGTTTGATAAATAGCGTTTCTCGCCGGACGGAGCCCAAGATACGCCAGTCGATCCAATTTCCCGGTAAACAGGATCCAACTTCCGGTAAACGGACCCAACTTCCGGTAAACAGGTGACGAACCCCTCTAAAGCCCAGTCGTAGTAAGTTCCCTGGAGCCCGGAGGGCACCGGGGTAAACGCCCCCGGCCCGGCCCGACCAGGCTCCTGGTGGATCGGGACCGCCCCACCAAGTTTATTTAGGTATAAGGAAAATGAGTATAATTATCATACATAGTGTAAATCCCCCCCCCAAAAGGCCAGACCAAGTGACTTATTGCCTTTGGGGTTTTTTGACTTACTATGGCCTCGGGTTTGGGGAGACCATCTCTCACCAGGGATCCAAAATCAAGGACAACAGCCTTTCCCTTACCTTGATCATCCCTTGATCAGCATCAGGGACCATCTTGAAAATAAGTGTAAAGGGCCGGCAAATGCACTGGGCCTTCAGCTAGGGGGGGGTGCTCCTTGCTGGAGGGGAGGTGCTGTCAGCTAGGGAAAGGGGGGTACTTGCTGCTGGGGGGGAGGATCCCTTTCTAGGGGAGGGTTCCTTTTTGGAGGGGAAGGGGCCCCCTTCTAGGGGGAAAAGGTGCTGTCAGCTAGGAGGAGAGGTGCTCCCTGGTAGGAGGGAGGTGTTCCCAGCTAGGAAAAGAGGTGTTCCCCGCTAGGTGGGAAGATGCCCCGTTTTGGGAAAGGGAAAGGGGTTTCCCCGCTAGGGGGGAGGTGCTGTCAGCCAGGAGTGGTTTGTGTAGGAGGGAAGGTGCTCCCCACTAAGAGGAGGTGCTTCAGCTAAAGGGAGGGGTTGTCAGCTGGGGGGGAGGTGCTCCCTGCAAGGAGAAGAGGTGCTCCCCGCCATGAGGGGGAACTGCTCACTGCTAGAGGGATGCTCTCTGCAGGAAGGGGGATGCTCTCGCTAGGTGAGATGCCCCTATTAGGGGGGGAGATGCTCCCTGCAGAGAGATATCCCTGCAGGAGAGATGCTCCCTGCAGGAGATCTCCCTGCAGGAGAGTGCCCCTGCAGGAGGAGATGCTCGCTGCTAGGAGGAGATGCTCCCCGCAGAGGGAAGGTGCCCCCCAGGGAAAATGTCCTGGAGGAGGTGCTCCCGCTTGGAGGGGATATGCCCCGCTAGGAGGTTAGATGCCCCGCAGGAGGGAGATGCCCTGTTTGGGGAAAACCCATGCAGGGGAGGGGCCCGTCGGAGAGGAGATGTTTCCCTTGGAGGGGAATGCTCCCTGTTTAATATGCTCCCGCTAAGAGGGGATACTCCCCCTTGGGGGGGAGATGCCCCCGCTGGAGGGGGTATGCCCCCGCAGAGAGGATGGTCCTGTTTAGGGAGATGTTCCCCCCTTGGGGAGACCCCCGGAGGAGGAGATGCCCCCCGCTAAAGGGGGGAGTTCCCCGCAAGGGGGGAACTCCCCCCTTGGAGGAGATATGCCCCTTTGGGGAGGAGATGCCCCCCCCAGGGGGAGATGTTCCCGGGGGGGAGATGCCCCCTCCCCTTTGGGGGAGATATGCCCCCTGGTAGGGGGGAGATGTCCCTGGTAGGGGGGAGATGCCCCCTCCCCCGGGGGGAGCTGGATGAGATATCCCGGGGGGGGGAGTGCTCCCCCTAGGAGGAGAAAATGCCCCCCGTTGGGGGGAAATATGCTCCCTGGAGGAGGAGATTTTCCCTGCTAGGAGGGGAGATGCTCCCTGCTTGGAGGGGGAGATGCCCCCGGAGGGGGGGAGATGCCCCCTGATAGGAGGAGATTTTTCCCCGCTTGGGGGGAGATATGCTCCCTGCTAGGATGGGAGATGCCCCCTGCTAGGGGGGGAGATTTCCCGCTTGGAGGAGATATGCCCTTGGAAGGAAGGGAATGCCCCCCCAGGAGGAGATGCTCCCTGCTTGGAGGAGAGATGCTCCCTGGTGGGGGGGGGAGATGCCCCCTCCCCCGGGGGAGATTTCCCAGTTTTGGGGGAGATATGCCCCCTGGTAGGGGGGAGATGCTCCCTCCCCCGGGGGAGAGATGCCCCCGCTTGGAGGAGATATGCCCCCCGGAGGGGGGGAGATGCTCCCTCCCCCGGGGGGGGATTTCCCCAGCTTGGAGGAGTTTTCCCCCTGGAGGAGGGGAGATGCCCCCTCCCCCGGGGGAGAGATGCCCCTTTTCTTGGGGGAGATATGCTCCCTGGTAGGGGGGAGATGTTCCCTCCCCCGGGGGGGAGATGTTCCCTGCTTGGAGGAGATATGCCCTGGGAGGGGGAGTTGTTTCCCCCCCAGGGGGGAGATGTTCCCAGCTTGGAAAAATATGCCCCCGGGGGGGGGAGATGCCCCCTGCTAGGGGGAGATGCCCCAGCTTGGGGGAGATATGCCCCCTGGTAGGGGGGAGATGCTCCCGCTAGGAGGAGATTTTTCCCCCGCTTGGAGGAGATAGGGGTCCCGGAAGGAAGGGGGGATGCTTCCTCCCGGGGGGGAGATGTTCCCAGTTTTTGGGGGAGATATGCTCCCTGGTGGGGGGAAGATGCTCCTGCTATGAGGGGGAAAGCCCCCGTTGGGGGAAGATATCCCCCTGGAAGGAAGGGAGATTTTTCCTGCTAGGGGGGAGGTGTTCCATCCCGGGGGGGAGGTGTTCCATCCCCCGGGGGGGAGGTGTTCCATGCTGGAGGGGTTCCCCTGCTAGGAAGGGAGGTGTTCCATCCCCCGGGGGGGAGGTGTTCCATGCTGGGGGGGGGTTCCATGCTAGGGGGGGGGTGCTTATTGTTAGGGGGAAAAAAACTGTCATCCCACAGTGCCAATCAGTGCCAGAGTCCGTGCCCCCCAGTGTCATTTTAAAAAAAACAGTGTTAGTCCCCCTGTCAGTACCAGACAGTGACGGGGCAAAAAAATGTCGCTGCCAGTGACAGTCCCCAAAAAGTGTAGTACCAGACAGTGAAAACCCCGAAAATTCTGTCAGTGTCACTGTCAGTGTCTAC